>JAHBCN010021729.1:0-13978 GCA_019359885.1 Listronotus oregonensis | reverse complement strand
TTAAATACAGGGTTTCCCAGCTATATTTATACACTAAATATATCTACCCCTGTACATGCTACAGAAAAAAAAACTTAGAAAAAAAATTGTGTGTTTGATTACACTAATTTTATTAACAGTATTGGTAAATATAAAAGTGTCTCAAGAACAGACTTTTCATTGTTAGGTATGTTTTTAAATAAAATGCCCTGTATATTTTGCAAAATTTTGACTTTACATTTAATTTTACATCAAAAATGTCAACTTCATTATACGGTAATTATTGCTGGTTTTTAAGATAATTAAATGACCAATAAAGGAACCAAACTGGTCACCCTGACACCATACGAATTATTTTAAAATAATTATGTCAGAAAATAGTGTTAAAAAACGGTCAGCAGTTTAAACATTTACTATAGGACGTTATGTTACTTGTTTTTAATTATTACATGAGTAAATCGGATAATAGAGATCGAACGCTGTAAGAACAACACCGATACGTCACGGTCTCATATGGCAAACCTGTATAAAACCGTGACGTATCGGTGTTATTCTAACAGCGTTCGATCTCTACTACAATTATAGGACGTCAGTTCAAAAACCAGCAATAATTGCGTATACTGTGATTTACATTTTTGATGTACAATTCAATAAAGACTAAAAAATTGGCAATATATACAGAGCGTTCTATGTAAAAAACTTACATAACAATAGAAACTTGGGCCACTCTGTATAATTATCCTTACTGTTAATAAAATTAGCGTTACCAAACACATATTTTTTATTTTAAGTTTTTTTGTATCACGTACAAAAGCAGAGATATTTAGTGTATTAATGGAGCTGAGACACCCTGTATAAAAAAAGTTGCAGAAAAATACCTACACAAAGCTATTACTTTGGTTGTGCTTTGATCCACCAAAAAGGATCGACGTGCTCACACAGTAAAAAATCATATTTGATCTACCCAAGTTGGGACGGTTCAAATTTGAGTAGCAAATTTTAATAACCATGTGTTTACACCAGAAAAAAAGTACCCGTGACGTCACTTAAAACGCAAACCCAAAATTTGGTTCACCCCGTGTAAACAAGCAAATAACTGCTTTTGAATAAAATTGTATCCAAGAAAATTGCAGCAAAAAAATCATGAAAGATAACTTCCTACCAAAGAAATTATTTTAAATAGGTTTTAACTTTTATAAAAATAAAAAAAACAGTACGTACATTCATAATATATAAAGAAGAGTGACAACTAATTTCATTTCATCTTTTGGTTAGTAAAATTGGGTACAATTTTGTTTCCCATATCTAAACTTCAAAAATTACGCTTACTACAGGTCTATCCAAATTATCTTCGTATAGTAAATAAATAAATAAATAAATAGCATTTATTTCCAATCTGACTTAAAATAATAGTATTGGATATTGTCATACTTATGTTACATAAAACAATTTAAAAATATACATAAATATTTTTAAAAATGTAAAAATATACAAAAATATACAAAAAATCAGAAATACATTTAAATATCAACGAAAATATCACAAATATAACATTATGCAATTGACAATTAAATAATTTAATACCTACAAATAAACATCTACATCTAAACACAGTGAGTGTTTATCATGAAAAAAAGTAAGAATACATAAAATTACATACAGTTATATTATTAGGACAAAAATATTTAGATTATTATTTAGAAACAAAAAATAAAAACTGTAGTTTAGGAACTCATCTATGGAGTAAAAGGATTTATCTAAATAATATTCTTTTATACACAGATTTTAACTTTTTGCCCTTATTAATTTCTTTTATATAGATAGGCTGTTTCATTGGTAATACTTAAGGACTCCCCCTACTGCTGTCAATCTGTGACAAGAAATATCCAGATTACAGGTTCTTCTTGGATGGTACTGCTCACTTAACTCACGAGGTTGGGTGTGTAATTTTATTTTCGACTGTGCATAAACTAAACATTTAAGTATAAGAAGAAAAGGAAAAGTAAGAATTTCAAGTTGTGGAAATAGGCCTTGACAAGAAAAAGCTTGTCTATTAAACATCCTTGACCTAATAATTTTATTTTGTTGTCATTTTTTTTGCTCTACAACAGTTTCCCCAGACTAAGACTCCGTAATTCAGCTTCTTTAAAATACAGTCAATTTGATTGTTCCAGGATAGCCTGGAATGTCTGTTTAATAGTTTGTCTATTTAATCTGACCAAAAGACTTTTATTTAAATCCCGCAAACCAAAACTGATCAATTCAGTTTTACTTTTATTTAACACAAGCCATCACATGGTATGACAGTAAGAACAAGGGACCTACTGAGGTCTAGGTGCAGTGGTATATTACCACCCTTTGAACATTCACAGATGATGGTATCATAGTAGTTCTGAACCGAAAAAACAGCACTACAGGCATTTTTAGATAAAGTTTCAAATTAATTTGAATACGACTTCTTAATATCATCCACAAAAGCAAAATATAATAACCATCAAAAAGTCACGCAATATCCTAATAAAGATTAGATAGTAAATACAGGGTGGCTTAACGAAAACGACAATGATCCTTTTTGAGTACTTTTCGTCTTTTGCGAAAAATCTCCGGGCTGTTATTTTTTTTAACCAGCTCCGGAATTTAAAAAAATCTAAATACATCCACTTACCGGAAAAAAATATCTGGGTTGTCAAAATGCCAATGATATAGAAATTCAGAAGAAATGTTTACTAAAGACGTCTTTTTTATCAACTTCGACGTATTAATAATCAATCAAGATACATGTGGGTGGTATGTAAAATAAATCATTGTTAAGAAAGGACACACAGGAAAAATGATGGGAATAAAACAAATAATAAACAATAAATATATTCCAACTATTTCATTCCACAACCCGGAATTAAAAAAAAAATCTAAATACATCCACTTACCGGAAAAAATATCTGGGTTGTCAAAATGCCAATGATATAGAAATTGAAGAAATGTTTATAAAGACGTCATTTTTATCAACTTTGACGTATTAATAATCAATCAAGATACATGTGGGTGGTATGTAAAATAAATCATTTTAGAAAGGACACAGGAAAAAATGATGGTGAATAAAACGACAATAATAAACAATAATAATATATTCGAACTATTTCGATTCCAAAGCTCGGAATTTAAGAAAAAATCTAAATATATCCACTTACCGGAAAAAATATCGGGTTGTCAAAATGCCAATGATATAGAAATTCAGAAGAAATGTTTACTAAAGACGTCATTTTTATCAACTCGACTATTAATAATCAATCAAGATACATGTGAGTGGATGTAAAATAAATCATTGTTAAGAAAGGACACACAGGAAAAAGGATGGTGAATAAAACGACAATAATAAACAATAATAATATATTCCAACTATTTCTATTCCAACAGCTCCGGAATTTAAGAAAAAATCTAAATACATCCACTTACCGGAAAAAATATCTGGGTTGTCAAAATGCCAATGATATAGAAATTCAGAAGAAATGTTTACTAAAGACGTCATTTTTATCAACTTCGACGTATTAATAATCAATCAAGATACATATGGGTGGAATGTAAAATAAATCATTGTTAAGAAAGGACACACAGGAAAAATGATGGTGAATAAAACGACAATAATAAACAATAATAATATATTCCAACTATTCCGGATGACAAAGAGAAATAGCACATTCATTCATGCATATGAAATAAAACATATCCGATCGTATCTCGACATTTTAAAAAGAAAATAACAAGACGAATCCCACAGAAGCATTTCCTGAATGGGGTCAGTCTTGTGTGACGTCACACTGGTGCGAAATTGTCGCAAAGAATCGGGGTCAAACGTGAGTGTGTTCCGTTGAGCAGCGTTGGCGTTGGTCGCAGGAATCTGTGTCGCAGTTATTTTCCTTATTTTTTTCTTTCTTCGAGATTATGTTACTGCGAGAAGTAATGGTAAATGATATGGGTATTTTGATGTTTCATGGGATAGGTTTAAGCAGCGGCGGAACTCGGTAGAAAATGTATACAGTAAAATAAGATGCATTTAGTTTTTAAAGTAGTTCTTTTGCGACGGTTGTAGACAAAATTATCGCCTTATAGATAATAAAGCCTGACCGTCCACAAGTCAAATCGAGATTGGGATAAACATCTTTTATCTTTGTCTCTTCCATGCCTCGCGCCGAACTCGCCCATCTATCTTTAAGAAAAATGGATTGTTGAACAGGCCAGGATTCCCTTGACTAGTACCCGTACGGATCATTATATTTTTTCCTATTTTAGTTTAATTTGTGATGCAGTATTTTGAATGGATCACGAATTTAGCGCTGTTTCAAATAGGATCGAATACGCTTTACCAAAAGTTAGGGGTTTTCAATGCTTAAAAATATTATTTTTGTAGAAGATTGTACACAACACATGTAAACTTTCAAAAATCAATATCTTTTTAACCAAACGATCAAATTTTTTTTTTAATTTTCTAATATCTTAATTTATATCACATTAATTTTTAAAAAATACCGTAAGAACCCTTTTCGAGATATTACCAAATGAATGCACGAATTTCATCAGATATCATCAATGTTAGTTATGCAAAATTTCATTGTTAATATCTTGTTTCACAATCGATAATTTTTTTTTTTTTGAATTAGACAAAAGACTTTAATGACGAGGACTTTAAAGGTATTGGTTATTTGTAGAAAGTCCATGGTGGCACTACCGGGCTGTCTAAAAAATGCCGTGAAATGCAATATCTGCATGTTTACGCACTTGGACAACGTTGACGGAATGGGGTAAAAGGGGTACATTTAAAAATCCGGCACTCACGGTACATAATTGTTATATAAACGTTTGTGGGCTGTCATAAAAATTTAAAAAAAATATACTTAAAAAATATATAGCAGTTGTCAGATATTACTAGAAATTGAATAAACCTATTGTTTTCTAGAATATTCTTTCTACGTAAAGCGCAACCTGTACTGCGAAATGGGTGTCCTAAGTACAGTTGAGGAACACCGCCAGAAAATAATTAAAGAAGAAATTGATCAACTTAACACTTTAGAATTCATTGTTTAAATAAAATACAAAATAATACAATTTTGTTTAGTTTTTGCTGATACGTGACGTCACGAGCGACGCTATGATACAAATCAGCGTTTCGGCGGAAATTTCATACTTAAAATTAAAATCGTATTGTTTTTCTTTTAAACCTTTATTTTGCAAATATATTAATATATTTTGTAAAAATAGCAGATACTTCAAACATCATGAAACAGTTTTGGATTGGTATGGCCGATACTCTTTCACAATTTTTGTACTTTATTTTTATTCATCCCAATATTTTATAATCAAGCAACAATTAAATTGTAATAAAATATTTGTTAGTAAATTTATTTTTTATGTGTATTTACACAGCTAATTTAAACGTTATATTTCAGGAAGCACGCTTTGTTCAACGTTAACAGTGTAAATTATCTCTTTAGTAACACTGTGAATTATGTATCAGATATTACATTGGACTCATCTATAATTAAAATTTAATTAAGGTTGCTTTGGCGGATAATAATGGAACTGCATACAAAGCATTGTCAGAATAAATTTTGACAAACATTTAATAAAATTAAAATTAGAGTTCTTGGTTTGATCTGCCTTCTTTACTGGACTTTTATACCCTGAATGATCCCTTGCATATCATTTGTTTTAATCCAAAAATACTTTAAGTCTCTTCCTACAAAAATATTCTTCTAAATATTATGAATTAAATACTACTTAATATTATTTAAATACTATAATAATATTCTAAATATTTTTAATTATATTTCAAATTTAAATTTTATATATGTACATACACAACTTCAGGTGGCAACCAGTTAAAAAATATAACTAACATTTTCTTGTTTTAACACGTCTTAAGCTATTTTTCGCGTCGCGACGAAGATTTTACAGAAAATTGCTACTCTGTGGTTAAAGTCAAATTTTAAATTAGAAAAAAACACAAAACCAACAAAATGGCATCTAAGTGTGGTTTAAATTTTAAAAATCACCCTTTTAAAGCTAAAAATGTGAGATTTTATTTAAAATTTTACTTTTATTTTTAAATTTAATAATGTGAATTTTCGTTTTGTTTACATATTATGTACGCTCCAATTGCCGAAGACTGCTGGGTAAGAGCACATTGTGTCTAGCGACACCCCTGCTGGCGGTTTTTGACATTTTTAACCTAAAAATAAATTTTAATTTTTAAAGTTAATTTGCTTTTTTTAATAGTCTTCGCATTTTTACGTCTGAAATATAATTGGGAAAAAAAAAAAGGATTTACTTAACAGAACTAACCATAACCGACTAGAACTTAGGGCTTTAAATTTTTAAATTATTTGTAGAAGTTATAAACAAAATTTTAAAACGTGAAAAAACCCCGAGGAATGGATTACACTTAAAAAACTTTAACGTCTACAATAAAAAATTATATAAATTTTGTTAATTACTTCATGTAGGGATAATTTAGACAAATTCAAAAGCCCTAAGTTCTAGTCGGTCATGAATGGTTCTGGTAAAAGTGGCTTTTTATTTTTGATGATCTGTTTTTACATTAACTGAATTATTTAGGAAAAGTTCTTTTAAAACTAAGCGCCGAGTCCCTGCATAATAAAAATGTTTCACAACACTGTTAAGAAGCTTGCTAGGGGGTGTCGCTAGACGCAGTAAAGGACCGATATATTTTTACCGAAAGCGCTTTCTGGGATATTGGTTTTTAAAAATTTTCACGAAATACAAATTTCTTTATTTCCACATTCTTTGCACAGGCCAATCAATTTTATTTTAAACATATATGTCAGAAGTGTTTTTTAGGAAAAGAGTTATTTTTAGCCAAGAAAAATATAAGCAAGATTATTATGTGTAAACATTCAATAAAATGCAAAAAACGCGGAAATCTTAAAAAAAGTCTAACTAATCCCCATTGGACTTTTTGTCACTCAGGGGCATATCAGGATAGATACCAATTAACCAAAACTTTTGTGCATTAGTATAAAGCTTTTGCCTCTCTGTGGTTTTTCTTTCACCGCACACAATTATTACCAATAAATTTGATTCCTTCCATTATCCATTATTTTTGACTTTAAAACCTTTAAGTCTTAGAAATTTTTTGACAAACTTTGACAGCTTAGAACATTACGATTGTTGTCATGAAAATAATTCAAAACAAAAGCTGGTTTGATTATTTGACTTAATATTTTAAGAACTGTCCAGAATAATTTTCAAAAAAAATTAATATAAAAAAAATACGACAGGATAGATTAAATACAGGCATCCGAATTAATAGGTATTGTCATTAAAGTGAATTTAACTTATTGTTAAGCCAATCCAATACAAATTAGCAAAATCATAGATATATAAGCAAAGGAGATAACACGTTTACAATTAAAAGAATCAAACATTGAAATAGTGTCTACCTCTTTGACCATTTTATACACATGCACCCTTTTGCCAATTGTCCTTTATTGGCGAATTTTTAGGATATTGCTTTATTAATATTTTCTTTTTAAATTTTTAAAAGAGATCATAGAAACATAACATGTCATGCAAAACTTATAGCAGCGACAGAAATATATTTTTAGTTAATTTTTATTTTGCTTTATTAATATTATTCTCAAAAATAATCTTAACGGAATATTAACGGTCAAGATGGGAAACTGCTTTTTTAGTTTATTCATAATTTTTGTAGCGGGGAAAAGTCGTCGGTCAGCTAGTAGTAAATTTTTTATTTTGTGTTGTGAGGCGGTGTTTAAACTAGCTCAGAGAGATATTTGTGTTTTTAAAGGGCGGTTATAAGAGGATTTTCTTAATATTTTTGTATTATTTTTAATAAACAGACTAAAAAATGGTTGTGAAGTGCCAGGTTTGTGGAAAACTGATTTCGTAATAAAAATCTTTTGTTTCACAGGAAGTTTAAACAGTTCTTTTATAAACTTCAGTTCATTGACGTGCAATTTCCATATTGAACAAATAACATTTTGTTGTTAATACCTTTTATGTTATATTTTTTTTGCAGATTAACAACGATTGTTTACTTGTTTTAGCATAAAATTTGATAATATAACTAACGAAAAAATTGTTTAATTATTTTATAATCGATTGAAAGTAACCATCAAGGTATAGTTTTTGTTATAAACTTTTTTATTAGATTAATATAGCATATGAACGATTTCAATTATAAAATTTGTTTTAAGGTTTCCTGTTGACCCGGAAAGAGAAAAAAATGGTTTCCCTACTTGGATTTGGAAAGAATATGCAGTTACCACAAACTGTCAAAATCTTTCAGATTATTTTGATCCTTGTGATATTATCACTAATAGAAATGAATAGTTAGTTAAATATTCTTGGATTAGTTAAGAATACTTTATTATTGTTACTGAATACAATAAATTATATGGAAAAAAACAGTGATATTTTTTCTCACCTTTTTCTTTTTATCGTAATCAAAAAACATTAAAAACCTAAATTTAAAAATACCTATTTAATTTTTTGAAAAAAGAAATTTTTTCACAAAAAGGGGCATAAAAAAAAATTTTTTGTTTAAACCAAATCCCAAATTTAAAATTTTCCTAAAACCCCCAAATATATTTGGTTTCCCTTTGAACAAACATTTTTGGTCTATTAATTTTCTCCTCTCATTTTACAAAAATTTTTTTCATGCTTTTTTGTTTCATTAGTGGACTTTGAGGGTGGCTGTCAGATGACTGTTATTCCCTTTTATGACTAAAATTAAATTAAAAAATGGGTGGATAGCGATGAAGATAAAACACGGGCAATTACGATAAAGTTAAAATAACAGATTTAAGCTTTTTATTATGTATGGTTAACGGTTAACAATGCCATTTTTAGTTGAAACCAATAGGTTTTTTATTGCCTTCCTCGAAACAGAAAAAAAAAAATTGTCATAATTTTTTTGGGACTCATAAAATAGATTTTTTTGGATAATATAAAAAAAATTCTTGTAATTTTCTATAGAAAAAATTTTTTTTGGAAACAACCATGGTCCCCCCACTTTTTGGGCTGCTAACATTTGGACGTTGCCCAGAATTTTTTTTTATCGGAAGCCCTTTTCTTACACATTATGAATGTTTGATACACAAAAAAGCCAATTTATGAAAACGGTTATATCCCCCCTTGCTTATATATCTATGGTCTAAATATAGATAGTTATCCTTTTCCTTACTAGTGCGAAAAGTGACACTTTCCGAACCAAAAAACGGGCACGAAAGTAGACAAATATGCACGGTCGAAGAAAAAAAGGGGTTTTTATAAAATCTCATTGGTGCATTTTTGCAGTGAAAAGTCATGCGAACTGCTAAGTTAACCATTTTTTGAAAAATTTATAACTGCTTTTGGTAAAAGCTACTTTTTCGAAACATGATTGTTTATAATATGTTGTTTAAGTATATAAAGAAGGCCACTAATAAGACCCTGCTCAGTTCTCGTTACAATGTCCTTGTATATTGAGCCCACAAACGCCAATTTTTTTGTTCTTTAAGATAAAGCTTAAACCAGAGAAAAAATTGAATGATATTGATCAATATGTAACCTCGCTCCCGGGGGTTGAAAAGAAGAAAAGAAGAAAAGATTTAAAAAAAGTAGGAAAACAATTTTTTTATCGTTTTATTTCTACAAAAAAAGGAACCCAAAATTTACTGTTTAACCACGTGCCTAAAACTTTGAAAGTTTTAGGAGGTCTAAGTTACTACTAACCAACAGCAGAGCTGCCAACAAAGCATGATAATCAAGAGGACACCTATATAAGATAGGCTTATACAATGGGGACCCAAGTTACAGAATGTGATACGAGAGCTGAATCAAAAGAGACAGGCATTATTTGGGCAACCGAAAATGAGCTCACAGGAATATATCAACCAACCAGTCTCAAAGGGTTTTACAGAGTTATAAAAAAAACAAAACTAATGGGAGGATTGTACAAAAGATAATGGAAGATTAGGCACAAAAAGCCCAAGAGCGCCTGCCTCCGGTAGTAAATTAAGACGGCTCCAGAAAAGAAGAACTACTAACCAAAACTAGCAGCTTTACAAATTTTAGTTATTTTAATATTTTGTTTGCAAAATAGTTAAAATTATAATGGCACCTGCATCGCATTTAGAAATAGTAGAAATATTATTAAATTTAATCTATCAAATAAATTACCTGTCGATTTAATTCCTAGTTATCAGGAATAATTCAGTAAACCTAATTGGAAAACGTTCCACTGTGAACAGAAATTTGTTTATATTTTAATGAACGGATTAATATTTATAGGGTGGCTCCAATGGGATTCTGTAACCCTAAAATATTATACTGGAATGGACAGTCGGCAAAATTCATGCACCATTAATAATAACACGAATAATTTATTGTCCCAGAACCTAACAATAATAACCCCAAAAAAGAAAGCTTTGAATAAAAAGTATTTTTTTGTCATTTTTAAACACATTTTAAGGTTTATTTTATAACCTAAGAACAGTAATAGGTTTTTCATTTTTTAAAGGTTTTTAAGCCATTTTTCTGGTGATTTGCAAGCTTAAAAAGGTCAAAACGACCTGCGTCACACGTCTATACCCGGACTTGAACCAATGTCTAACGAGAATCGGAAAAATATTTTTTAATAAATAATTGCCCCTAATATTAAATTTACAAAAAATTAGTTTTTTTTTACGTCTTTTTAGCTTGGTCTGTATGTATGTATGTATGCGAAACCTTTCACCTATTTTAAAAAAACTCTAATAACTAAAAATTTGTCCGGGTCCAGAGCCCAATGACAATAGAGTTATTTTCATAACTTCGTTTAATCTTCCTAATAAAAGAAAATATCCAGATTAATTTGCAGGTTAAGTGTATACCATTTACAGAACGACAGTAAATGTCATTCTTCTTTATTGATATTACAAAAAATACCACTAAATTATATGTAAAGCAAATAAATGGTAGAAGCAGATGTCGTTACAGAATTTTTCACATGCATTAAAAAAATGTTTGAATAAAACGGTCAATCATATTACAATGGATCGCTTCTAAATTTTATGTAAAATAATTTTTAATTAAAAAAAAGAATATAAAAAATAACCAAAACTCATTTTAGATAAAAAATTGTATAAAATCCATTTATAACCTTATATTATAACCTAAAATTAAAACAAAACCTAATTAAAAAAAAAACCTTAATATGGAGGAGGGGTATAGATGATTGTGACATTGTATGACAAGGGGTATGGGAGGTCATCAGCTTTGTGAGATCACATGTAAAAATCTAAATTATTTAAACGCAAACTTAGAGAGTTCTTTTTTGTTATTTTGTAATTTTTTTAAATATTTGATTTAATGTTAATTCTATTAAAAAATATTTCTAATGAAAGTAAAAAAAAATAAAATTACTGGTTTGATGTTAAGATGTTAAATTTCAAAATATGTGACGTCACGCTAGGGAGGAAGGGGTCTCACAAATGTGACGAGTTGTGACAGGGACGGGGACGGGGGTCAAAAATCATGAAATTCGTGTGACGAACTTTATGGATGGCCCCTACACTAAAAATCTATACTTCAAGTCCCAAATTTCTGTCAATGACGCATCGCTCGCTTTTAGAGTGCCCCGGGTTGTGTGGGGTCAGGGGAATCAATTCCAGTGGCGTATGCATTTTAGAAAATAAATGATAAAATTTCGTCAAAACATGAAAATATTTTTTACAGGCAAAAGTTATTTTCTCACATTTTCATCAACCCTTTAAATTAGTAACAAGCCTATATTATTTTGGTATTATTCGGATTAATGAAAACTGTAATTTTTTTGCTTAATTTTGCACACCTCCTATTTGAGGTCATAGAACACAAATTTGAGTTTTTTTGGCAACTTTTCAACGTTTTTCCAAAAAAAAAAAACATTTTTTACTTTAATTTTACCTTCTCTGATTTTATTTTGCTACATGAAAAAAATAATAAAACTTTAGTCTTAACATAAATTAAAAAAGATGTAAAAACAGAACGATAGACAATCCAAGTTACACCGACTTGCCAATTCACCACCGATCTTGCAATCTCAATATTAAATACGATATTCACACGCATTGCTTCATCAAAAATATCCACTATATAAGGAACACGAAAACTCTGAGATCATCAGCTTGTAGAATCCAATAACTATTTCGGGTCTTTCGTGTTCCATATTTAGGATTTCCATATCGAGAATATTTTTGATCAAACATTGTGGGTCGAGCGAAGCAAGGTTCGCATACCTTATAAAAATGTCATAAAGAAAACTATTACAACCTGGTAACAGGTCAACATTTTAGAATTTCGAGTTGAATTCGGACGTAAACGTTTTACCTACTTTTTAATGAAAATTAAGGTTTTTTTCCCTTTCGTTTTAAGTGTTTTTTTAATATTAACATAGTATGAGTTTTTTTAAAAATGTTTTCGTGCAAATGACAGAATTTAAAGGAATATGTCGTAAAATGGAATTAAACAATTCAAATATTACTTTTTTTAAATACTATAAGAGGCAGCCAAAAAACAGCCTCTGATTCATGTTTAACAATCGAAAAGTAAAAAGTGTGCAAAAAAAATAGCGAAAAAATCGCATTTTCCAGTATCCGCATAATTACTAATATTGATTTTTTTGCCTTTAAAACTCTGAATACCGTACGCGAATTAACTTTTGTTAAAGTTGCACATATCTCTGCAGCATCCAAAGTGGTTAGTTCTGGATTTCGTTCCCGAATCCCATGGTAAACATTTTTAACCATTATTCGTTCTTTTAACGTTAACTGAGTTTTTTTTTTAGGCGGATAACTAGTTAAAGGTTGGTTAATATTCATAGTTTACAGAATTAGAAGCACTTAACAACACTAAATCTTTATATACAATTATATACACTAAATAAGATAAACTATTATAAAATTGGCACAAAACAATATCTATATACTACAATTATTAGAAATTTATAATATTTAGAAAATACCCTGTATAGCAATTAAAATTTAAACTTTCAAAATCTGTCCATAATCAATAATAACTAAATAAAATCATCGAACAGCACGAAAACCCTGTCGATAAGCTTATTTTCAAGTCTCTTCAAGTTGTAAACTAAGGAATGTGTGTTGCCACTTTTATTGTCTTCCGATAACAATGATTTCAATACATATTGGCGTGCTATTTTAAGTGCGATCGCTGGCTGGTGATTTATTTTCGCGAATTATGACAACGTGGCGATGAAACTTTTGGCCGGTTCACTGTTATTTGAGCGGAAAAGTATATCATAGGCTTAAAAATCATTTACTAGTGTTAGATTTTTATTCAGCCGCTTCGTCGGTTGGGTGGCCGGTATTAAATGAGTCACTGACAGAAATTTTGGACTTTAGGTATAGGCATTTATTTTTACTTTTGATATTGTTTTAAGACTAAAAAACATGAAAATAAATTATAGTTTAAAAAAACTTAAAAAAAAAACTCTTTAAAGCAAACCGAAGTAAAAAGTAAAAAAAAAAAAGTATAAAGAGTTTCTGTTACAGTGATAGAAAGTCCAATAATCAATTACGAGTATGACTAATTAATTTGGTATAAGATTAAAATAAAAATTAAAATATTACCAAAATAATTTAAATAAAAAAAAAAAACGGAGGATGCTTGATATTAAATGTTGCAATTGGTAACTTTTTACAAAATTAAACTTATTATAAACAAAAACAAAGGTAAAATACAGTCGGACTACGACAGATTTCGGATTTTTTTAATATATCTAAATGCAAAACTATCACCTGTCATAAAAGTCGTAATTATTTGAACAAAAAAACCAAATCTTTCTTTTCTCTGGATCTTTGAGTAATTTTCGATTAGGATCTCTCGTATAATCGGAATATAAATAACATTGTTTTGAAGAGTCTGAGGATGATTTTTTTTACCTTTGTACAGTCCACGAAAACTAATGCCCAAGTACTAACATACCTTGGGTGTCTTAAGT
>JAHBCN010021728.1:0-13913 GCA_019359885.1 Listronotus oregonensis | reverse complement strand
TTATACCTAAAGTCCAAAATTTCTGTCAGTGACTCATTTAATACCGGCCACCCAACCGACGAAGCGGCTGAATAAAAATCTTACACTAATAAATATTTTTAAGCCTATAATAAACTTTTCCGCTCAAATAACTGTGAACCGGCCAAAAGTTTCAGCGCCACGTTGTCATAATTTGCGAAAATAAATTACCAGCCAGCGATCGCATTTAAAATAGCACGCCAATATGTATTGAAATCATTGTTATCGAGAAGACAATAAATGTGGCAACACACATCCCTTGGTTTACAACTTGATCAGACTTGAAAATAAGCGTATCAACAGGGTTTTCGTGCTGTTCGATGATTTGATAGTTATTATTGATTTATGGACAGATTTTGCGAGTTTAAATTTTAATTGCTATACAGGATATTTTCTGTATATTGTAAATTTCTAGTTTTCGTTGTATATAGATATTGTTTTGTGCCGATTTTATTATAGTGTATCTTATTTAGTGTATCTTATTTAGGTATATAATTGTATAAAGATTTAGTGTTGTTAAGTGGTTTTAATTCAGTAAACTATGAATATTAACCAACCTTCAACTAGTAATCCGCCTACAAAAAAACTCAATTAACGTTAAAAGAACGAATAATGGTTAAAAATGTTTACCATGGGCTTCGGGAACGAAATCCTGAACTAACCACTTTGGATGCTGCAGAGATATGTGCAACTTTAACAAAAGTTTCTTCGCGCACGGTATTTAGAATTTTGAAAGGCCATTATCAAGAAAACGACACAAAAGAAAAAGTAAAGCAGCCCAGACAAGAGGCCGGAAAAAATAATCCTGGATGATGACACAAAATACGCCATTCGTCGCAAAATCCATGGTTTTTTTTCCAAAATGAAATACCAACTTTAAAAAAAAATTATGGCAGAAGTGAATAACGACACATCTTTACCTAAAATATCATTAAGACTTTTGAGACGATCTTTAAAAGAAATGAATTTTAGGTATCTTAAACGCAATCGAAAAAGCTTACTTATTGAAAAGAATGAAATTGTTTTATGGCGGCGAAATTATTTGGAAAAAATACGGGAGTTTCGGGAAAAGGGCAAAAAATATATTACACTGACGAAACATGGCTTAATGAAGGGCACACGGTTGGGAAGGTATGGCAAGATCTAAACATTACAAGTTCGGACAGGCATTTATGGAAGGATTTTCTCAAGGACTCAGAAATCCCAGTGGAAAAGGTCGTCGTCTAATAATAACCCATATTGGAAGTGAGTCTGGTTTCTTAGATGGTGGCCTTAACGTGTTTGAATCTCGCAAAACAGGAGACTACCACGAAGAAATGAACGCCGATGTTTTTGAGCGATGGTTTTCTTCGATTCTAAACCTTGTAGAACCCGATTCGGTAATTGTAATGGACAATGCTCCATACCACAGTCGACGCCAAGAAAAAATTCCTACGATTGCGACAAAAAAAGCTGAAATATGCCGATGGCTCTCTTCAAAAAACATTAAATTCGACACAGCAATGCTTAAAATTCAGTTGCTTGATCTAGTGAGGGCAAATAAACACAAATATATAAAATATGCTACTGATGAAATGGCTCGGGAAAAGAATGTAACAGTGTTGAGACTGCCGCCGTACCATTGTGAACTTAATCCAATTGAATTAATATGGGCGCAAATAAAAAGTGAAGTAGCACGTAAAAATAAAACATTTAAATTAGCAGATGTCAAAATATTATTAGACGAGGCAATTTCTAACGTGACAGCCCATGATTGGAAAAAGTGTGTCGCGCATATTAAAAAAGAACAGAGGATGTGGGATTTGGATATTCACGTTGAGGTAGTCGCTGAACCATTATTAATCACCCCTGACGCTGATAGCTCCTCAGATTCAGATACGTCTCTTGACAGCAATTCTGCCAATGAATCAATGTAAGGTGAGTGCCTTACATTACCTATATCTGAACATTTTTCTTGTGGCCAATATATTAACAGACATTTTAATACAAATAAACAATATTAGTAATTATTCACTAATTTTTTGCACACTCCCTACTTTCCGATTGTTAAACATGAATCAGAAGTTTTTTTGGCTCTTAATTATAGTTTTTCAAAAGAATAATAATTAAATTTTTTAATTACATTTTACGACGTATTCGTTTAAAGTCTATCATTTGCACGAAAACACATTTAAAAAACTTATACTATTTTAATATTTAAAAAAAAAACACGGAAAAAACCTTAATTATTAAAAAAACCAGGTCCGAATTAAACCTGGAATTCTAAAAATTTCTACCTGTTGCCAAGTTGTAATAGTTTTCTTTATGACATTGTTATACGGACCTTGCTTCGCACGGCCCGCAATGTTTGATCAAAAATATCCACTAAATATGGCACTCGAAAGACCCGAAGAAATCGTCATTGGATTCTACAAGCTGATGATTTCAGGGCTTTCGTGTTCCTTATATAGTGGATATTTTTGATGAAGCAATGCGTGTGAATATCGTATTTAATATTGAGATTGCAAGATCGGTAGTGAATTGGCAAGTCGGTGTAACTTGGATTGTCTATCGTTCTGCTTTTACATCTTTTTTAATTTATGTTAAGACTTAAAATTTTATTATTTTTTTCATCTAGCAAAATAAAAATCAGAGAAGGTAAAATTAAAGTAAAAAATGTATTTTTTTTTGGAAAAACGTTGAAAAATCGCCAAAAAAACTCAAATTAGTGTTCTATGACCTCAAAATAGGAAGTGTGCAAAGTTAAGCAAAAAAAATTACATTTTTTATTAATCCGAATAATACCAAAATAATATAGGCTTGTTACTAATTTAAAGGGTTGATGAAAATGTGAGAAAATAACTTTTGCTTGTAAAAAATATTTTTATGTTTTGACGAAATTTTATCATTTATTTTCTAAAATGCGTACGCCACTGGAATTGATTCCCCTGACCCCACACAACCCGGGGCACTCTAAAAGCGAGCGATGCGTCATTGACAGAAATTTTGGACTTGAAGTATAGATTTTTTTGTCTCATTTTGATATTTTTCGATTGTTTCCTTTACTTTGTCTCTCAGTGTACCGTTCTGCTTAAGATCCCTAGTTATTATAGTTGGGAAATACAGTGAAATATGATTCACCAGTAAATCGGTGATAGTGATTTTAAAATCACTGTGATTTTATGCAGTGATATTAACCACCGGCACCGGTTAATCCAAAACAAAACTCGTAAAATTATACAAAATAATATATTTTTCATAAAAAAATTACCTTTAAAACTTGAACAAAGTAACATACATTTCTGTATTTAAAAACAAATCAGCCGTTCCGCTTTTTGGTAATATTTATTAAAAATAAATTATATGCAACATCGTTAGTTATATATCTAAAAAAAATAAGAATAAGTCAATCTTTCCGCTTTTGGGTAATATTAATTCTTTAAAAATAAAATATATGCAAATAATACCAAGCAAACAGGTCCTAACAATTCGCAGAAAAGAATAACCGCGCGATTGCTAAGATCGACCGATATTTATTAAATATTAAACAGAAACAGTGAAAATCACCGTCAAAGCGATCCGGTAAAAAATAACCGGCACGTAGCGATTCGAAATGCTGCGCTTGCCCAAGTTATTTGTTGCTGCATCGCTGTTTGCCGGGTTCTTTCACCATTTCACTTGACAGTGATTTTTCACCGTTTGATATTCGGCGATCGGGTCGCTGTAACTCGACCTAGTAGAAGCTGCAGAATAAATATAATTATTGGTATGCCTGGTGTCGTGCTCCGATGGCTTTGCGTTGACCAGTGAAAAAATCACTGGTTTAGAAAATATCTGGTCACCGGTAGGGCCGGTGATTTGTCTATTACTGTGAATATATCGCAGTTACCGATATATCGCCCAACACTACTTGTTATGTTACTTATTTCCTCTTGCAGGGATACCTTACTGTAACATAAGATCATATATAAAGAGTTTGTATATGTCCATTATTACGTTTGACTAGAACGTGATAAAGTGGGAAATTTTTGCCCCATATGTGTGATAGGTTTTCAGTATCAGTTAAAGTTTTGTATATTAACCATAACGTTTGAACAATTAAGCCAGAATAAAGTACGAATTTTGCGTCCAAAATTCTCCAATTATGGGATAGTATATCAATCGTTTTTTAAGTAATAGGTTTTTAGTTATCACTAACGAAAGTTGTGTAACAATAACAATAACAGCAAAAAGTCAAATTTAGGGATTGAAAAATATCAATGTTTTATAACTGGTACTTAGATATTCTATTCATTTCAAAGCCTAATTACAGATCCATACCAAGATCCAAATTGTACAGCTTCAATGAACGACCGTCTATAATCCCTGTTGTTCTTAGATACTGGTCTAAAGGTCTAATTTGAGTATTCCGTACAAATATGTTTACGGCTAGTTAAACACCTAATTGGGGGTGAAAGAACAATGTAACTTAATGTGAAAACCTAAAGTAACAAGTTTCGGTTAAAATTTCCAATCGTAGCTATGAAACTAACTTTAATCTTAGCATAGTAATAACTGAACATTCTTAATATAAATATTTATTTACCTTTAAATATCTTTCCAAGGATTCCTGCTTTAATAATTTTAAAGCTACCTCAATTTTCTTTCCCTTGGTGATCTTCCACATACCTCGGTAAAGCAAAGTTATACCTCTGGAGCCCTCTTTCTTTTGTCCTTAAAAATCGAAGAATATTTTAAATTGTATTTTATAAAAATTTGTTGTATAACCTATATCAAAAAGCTGTTTTAAGTTTCGCTTAATAAAATATAATTTATCTTTTACTGAGGTCATACTTGCTCCCTTAAAATATAACATAAAATTTTATGTAAAATATAGAATAAGTATTTTGTTTCAATTAAAATATTGTATTTTTTATTCCACAAGGCTTTAACAGGACCAGGTTTGTGGCTTTCCTCATATGAAAATAAAAAATGTAAAACAGCCACCATCTCGTGTATTTTTTCCCATAGAATCTAAAAGAAAATGATAGACAATAGGCATAAACAAAAAAGGTATGACAGAAAATTGCCAATTTCCTAATGGGAGCAATTCAAAGCGTCTCATTGTTTCGATTTCTCAAAAAATATATATTCCTGTTAAATGTATAAATAAAATAAATTAAAATATATAATGTTATAAATACCAAATAACAATATTCTAAAATTAAATAAATAACTAAATCTATATTTAAAAATTATAAACTTCATCAAGTCCTAGGTCTTCCTGGATTGTACCTAGTACCGATGCTGCATTACCCCGTTGCACAGTAATCCAATTCTTTGATAATGAAACTTCGAGATTTTTTGCATTGTATTTTTTTGCAAATTTCATTAATAAAACCCTTAGCCTCATCACCCAAAGAACCAAAAGTTTCAACAGCAAAAGGAATGAAGATAAAGGTTCTTCAAGCTCTTTATATTTTAGATGTTTTTTATTCTCGGAATTGACTACAGCCGCACCTACAAAATTAAAGTTTTGTCCAGATAGGATTTTGCAAGTGTATGACTGCAAGTAGCGTCCCAAAGTAATTGTTTTCCATATTTCCAGGGAATTAAGGTCATTCCATCTACCCGTTTTCCATCGCTTCTGCAAACTCCAAGAGGCTCTAACACAGAAGGATTTTAATTTTAATTTTGTTTTGATACATTTTATTAAAAAGGATTTAGAATTCATTTTTAGTAGCATTTTTAATGATAAAATCAATTACAAATTTAATTTAATGTCTAAAATGTCTAAAATATTTCTTCCTTTTATATAAATTAATATGACATCAGCATTTTGGTGATCCGTTACTTAAATAATTTTAAAACTATTTGTAAACTTTACTCTTGGTACCATATAGAAATATTTTTTGTAAATAAAATTTCTTTATTAGCTGTTTCAAAAACTCCTCTAAAATTCAAAAAAAAAACTGCAATAATATATTCTTGTTCCAACCCTTTTTTCTAATCTTCAATTATTGTTAAATGGTAGTTTTAGTATAATTTATTTTCCCAAAACGAGCTTGACAATATACCAAATTCTTATTAAAAAAAACTTTAAAAAAATTTATGAAAAGAATTAACACTTTTTTAAAGACCACTTCAGTGGATGTAAGTAAGAAGAAATTAACTATTGACAAATATTTTTAGACATTTTAATAAATTCACCCGACGTCAGCAAAAATACACATTTTAATGTCTTATTATTACCACTACAAAGAAAACACAAAGCAGAAACAACAACATAATATTCAAGACATTAATTAAGAATAAAAGTTATTTAACTCTAGAAAATTAGTCATTATTGTGTTGTTAAATTGTAGAAAAAAATCAATCAGATCGTTCGATTTCTCAATAATAAATGAATATTAATTCCCATCAACTATATATACAGTAAGATCAGTATAAAGATGAAAATTCGATTCTCTTTGAAAGGAGAAAAAAAAACATAAAAAGTAGCCGAAAACGTTTATTTTGAACGCGACCGTCTTTGCTGTTTGTAATGTGCCTCTTCCCGCACGTGTCGGTAAAATTAGTCCATATAAAAAGCAAAGACGACCGCCAGTAAAAATTAAAACTTTTTATTTACTTTTTATGTTTTTTTCAAAGGGCACCAAATTTACATTTTAAAACTGATCGAACTATATATATATTTTTATTAAAATTTAAATTCTCCAAAGAAAAAATTTACATAATTAAATTTTTATTATTATACAGCAAAAAAATATATCATAATTACACCGAATTTAGCCTATTTCCAACAGAAATAATTCCTAATTACTGTTACCATTTTTATAGCTTTGGCAACAGTGTTTGTTTATATAGCAGGGTGTGAACATATTTTCTCTTCATGGACGCCGGCTCGAGTAAGCAAGCGTCCTAACACATTACCAAAAAGTAATCGCTGCTACTAAAAGTTTCCTTTATTACTTTTTTGTTAATAATTTCACTATAATTTTCATTTGGCACGAAATAAATCAAATTACTCTGTTATAATATCTATTTAATCAATCAATCAAGCCTCCTATTTCTCTTTTTACGGACTTTAAAGTACAATACTTTAAATACACAAACAAAAATCCAGCAACACCTAAAAACACAGTAACAGTGATAAAAATAACAGCTGTCAACACCGCCTCCTCGCTTTTAAAATGGCCGAACAGCGGAGCCGTCAACTTGTCCTCCATCAAATGGGTATAAAAGTTTGGTTTCTTTTTGACGTTGATTTTAACGTAGTTAGTCACCCATTGTAATTTTAAATCTTTCTGTTCCACGAGACATTTCCAAACGCCTGATTGAGACATATTTATTGGGTCGAATGGGTGTGAATTTACTGCAGCCAAAGTAGTTAGACCATGATCCAAATAAGTTTTATCGTTTAGAAGCAGTTTCAAGCTTAAATCAGAGTATACATAACCTAAAATAACCGAGTGACATTGCAGGGTGTAGCTCCAAGTTGCTCTAGTGTCAACGTCAAACTTTTTAGCTCTCACAGCAAGTGATATGACTTTTAGAATTACTCGCCGTTGGTTTATCCTGTATATCATGCATACATATATCCCTGCATCACTAGGTTTGGCGGTTTTAATGAAAATATCATCCCCCTGGAAGCTAACTCTATCATTGACGTTAATAAAAACACCGTTTAATGTCCATTCGAAAAACGCTTCCGGGGATTCTTTTTTCACTATTTTATGCATTTCTCTGTCGTTCATTAATGTAATCGAACTGTCTTCGTCTACGACGAAGCTGTAAGCTTTTTTCCTCAGTTTTTCTCGAATTTTTTCCAAAGTTTCGGGACTGATGTCACCACAAGGGAATTCGTTACAAGCGCCACTTGCGGTAGGACTCCTAAAAATCAAAGCAAAATGTATAATTACAATTTTTTATTGGCAGGGAGCGGAGTGTATGGTGGGGACAGCTGAACCGATTGCAGCGCTCGCTGTGATCAAATTTTCGTTAAATCATGCTTGATTTAATGTAAACAATTAGATAAAAATATTAAAAATGATGCATAATAGTTGTTGTTTAGTTGAATGTAAGAATACTGGCAGAAATAGAAAAACTCCAAATTTTATACATTTCCAACTGCTTGTTAGAAATTAGAAAAAAAATGTATAATGCACGCAGACAAAAGGTGTTGAATTCAAATTTCCCGCTTAGCCGAACGACTTTCGGGTTTCGGGCTTAGCCGAACAACTTTCGAATTTGACGTAATAAGAAGAAAAACCTACTCGTTTCTTGCCGTGTACCGTTTGTTCCGGTCTTTTCCTGAAATACTTTAATGATTTGCGAGTTTTAAAAAGAAAAAGGTTCTTTTTAATAGACTAAGTAATCAAGGAGTGTCTGCAGAACTGACTTTAGTGTCTGTATAGTCTTCTGGGATTGTGAATAGAGAAAATAGCTATAAAGCCTTCAAGTAAGTAAAATATACATTAGTGTTAAGTATATTGGAAAAGCACTAGACTCGTAAGTTTGTCAGGTAATTTTTTACACATCGGGCCGATTTTTGTTGGACAACTAACCACTATCTAGTTATTTATAAAAAAGAAATAAATGTTATAAATAATCTTACACCTTCAAGCATGATTTTACGCAGCCGTTTGATGTCGTTCTCTCCGTGCAATATTATTAAGCCACCAAGCAAGAGATCTGACAAGAGCGCTTTTGAGCACGTTAACTAAACCGCGACAGGCATGATACCTGATTGATTTGATTTAAAATTTGGGATTTTGGTTTTGGTAATTCAAAAATAATCGGTAGAAACCACAGTATACTTGATAAAAAAAAGATTAACAGTGAAATTTCTAAACCAAAATTCAAAATTTTAAAAAATGTCGAAATAAATATTCAGGTTCTTTATATATCATTTTTTAACTATTCAAAGACTTGAATATGGGATTTTAACGTTAAAAAACTGTACCCTTCACAAAGTTTTCCGAAAATGTTCGGATGTGGATTGGAGCACGTTCTAGTCCTAAAGCCCTCGCCTCCTCCACACGTCACTGTACATGTCCACGGTGACCACGGCGACCAACCACCGTCCAAGGGTGGACCATCTAGATCTAGAGGTTCGCAATTTGCAGCCCAGGTAACCTAGAAATGGGTATTTATATAACAAGAGAGAAAGTGCCTCTTTTCCTCCCGTGGACAATTTGATGCACGACGCGAACCGGAGGGCATTAAAATCCAAGGGAGGAAATGCACTTTATGCTAACCCCTGTTACAGAAGTTATGAGAAAAAATTCCAGGTGTTTTGCAGAAATATGGATGCCGTTTATCAAGTGATCTTTGGAATTTGCAGTGGCTATGGTTTCCCCATTTTGGACAAATGCCCAAAAAAGAAATAGTAAGGATTTTTCAAGGCGAAAATATTTCGAAATCCACCATATATCGAACAGTTCGGGAATGTGAAGTATGAACCTCCCGAAAAGTGGTCGACCACTGAAGTTATCTGATGCCTAGCAGGAAAGATTAGTTCGAAGAGTAAAAAATGTCGTTGGACAGCCTACCAGAAAGGTTGGTCCTCTCTTCCGAATTTCCAACGCAACTGCTTCTCTAGAAGTGGTTTATAATACCGAAAAAGAAAAAAGGCACCCAAATATATGGTCAGCTAGCAAGAATACCCAGGTGCTGTCGCAATTTAAGGCGAGTTTACTTCGCGAATAACAGATCGATTGTCATGAATGATGAAAAAAATTCATCCTTAGCCATGCAGAACCACCAGGAAATTCTGGATTTACACCAATAATATCTTCTTCTTGCGGTGCCATACTCTATTTTAGAGTGTAGGCGCCCTCTCGCACATATCTGTGTTGCGTACCAACTAGACACAGATATGGGGACCACCTCCGAAGCACATGTGAGAGGGTATACTAGACAGAAATACTACACGGTGGTTTGTCATTGCCTTCTGTGAGGTGACGAGCTATGAAAAAGTCCAATGGACAGTGCGGGGATCGAACCCGGGTCTTCACGGTTAAGAGGCTGGTACGCTGCCACTACACCAACTCGCCACCAATAATATAGAAGACCCCAAATGAAGTTAGATATAAAGCCAAAGCTAAGTTTTCAGATAAAGTATTGGTATGGTGTGCCATATCGGAAAGAGGTGTCAGGCCTTTTTTGGTCATGTAAGAGGAGAGGCAGTGAATGCCGAGGTCTACATCAGAGATTGTTTAACTAAATTGCTTAATTTTATCAACGTACATCACGTTGATGGAAATTACATATTTTGGCCCGATCTGGCATCAGCACATTATACTAGAGCTACACTTGACTGGCTGGAAGCAAGAAATATTCCGTATGTGCCCAGGATTGATAATCCCCTAATGTCCCCCAAGCCAGCCCCAACGGGCCTCGATTGGCTCAGAAAGTCTACGATAACGGCTGGAAAGCACGAAACGAACAAGAACTTCGGCAGCGAATCTTCCAAAAAGTAAGAGAAATAAATATACATACATGATGTCCAAAACCTCATGAGACCAGTTAGGCATATATTACGAGTCATAGAAGAAAACGGACCCTTAGCGGCAATAAATTAAATTATTTTTGTATAGCAATGATTGATTTAATAATATAATAAGTTTGAAAAAATTAAAGTTTATTTGGATAGAAACAAGTAGTTTTAAATTTTTTCTCAAAAGTAATGTAACAGGTGTTAAAGGAATGTATACAATTTTTTCTACTACTTTCCGTTTAAATTTTTAAAAATTATCTTTGAATTTTGTGTTCTATTATTAAATTGTGGTTTTGATTGTTTGGATAAACGCTTGTATTAAAAACTTGTCGAAGCATAACGTAAGTTTATAATCACTCAAGACACTGACATTGACAAGACATAAATTAATTGGTATGCCCGGCTGTAAAATGCTATTTTCTACCCTTATTCAGGGGTCGAAAACGGTATTTTCTAAGAAGGTTGTAGAAAAAAATATTGACCAGCATAAGATTAACTTGGTAATTGTCTCGAAAGTTGCTGCAACGCTAATTTTGACCAATATTGGTATAGGAGGGTTTTTTGGAGCGCAGCTCGCGAATCTGAAAGAATTTTTAGTCGGAAACGTTTCGTTTTAGAGATATCCATCATCAAACTTACAAATCAAAATACAAACTGTGGTTATGTATGTTTTACATCTAGTTTTTATTATATCCTAAATTATGTTTACCCATCCGGAAGCTGCAGCAACAGAAAACCAATAAATCAAAATGGGCTTATCGTTCTCATGATGAATAACTAATTCGTCGTTTTTCTTTATATCGAACACGCGTTCCGACCAAGTAATATAAAACTTTGTCCAATTATCCTCCTTCATGATATGTGGCACTTCTCTTTCTACCAATGGGTATAAATTACCTTGTAGACCTCGCGGTGGAGCTTCTATTTTGTAAAGACCAATTATACCTAAAAAAATATTGTGAAAAAGCTGGTTTTGCAGAAAATCTTTCACAAATCTTATAATAGCATATTATAATTTTAGTGAAAATATCTATAGGATGCGAATAGAGGCAATCTGATTTGAACAAGATTTCTAACTAAGAAGAGATATTTAGATAATTTTTTGGATAAATGGAATGTCTGATTTTCCCATGCTAAGCCAGGGCCAGGATCACGGTATACGCCAAGAAACTTCACTTCGTCCTCACCAGCAATTACGGAAGGATGTTCTGGCTTTGAGTTTCTACGAGAAAAATTAATTGATGCGTTTTTGAGGTATTGAGAGACAGCCCATTTGCAATGAACTATTATTAAACATCTAAGTCAATACGGTCAACCCTTATATCTTGCAGTTCTGATACATGGTAGCTCATAAAATGTATTGTCTGCATATATTACTGTCTTTGCGAAATTCGAAGAGCAAACAAGATCATTTATGTAGATGAGGAATAAAATGGGGCCCAACATCTAAGAGAATGACATGTCCCGATTAAAGTAAATAGACCGCATTCTATCTGAGAGATAGGATCCCACCAAGGCTACATCACTACTATAAAAGAAGGTAAGGTTTAAAATAAAAAGGTTACAAGTGTTTAAGATGCAAAAAAAACTTTAAGTTACCTGCTACCGAGTCCAATTTAATTTGATAAGAATTTAAATTGTTAGTAACCCACATAAGGGATATCCAAGCCTGACCTATACCTCTCATTTTTAAGCTTAGGTTATTATGAATGACATTTTCTTGTTCCGAATACAATCCAATCGGTAGAAATTTTAGAAAATTATTGTCTGTTGTGTTTTCCGTATGACACTCGTCTTTCTAAAAAAATAAAACTATTCTACAATCAATAATAATTTATTTAACTGATTTAAACAAACCTGAAAAAATATACCTATAGGCATTGTGTCAAAGAGGGAATGGTACGCTAGGAACATCGGTTCAGGCTTCTTTCATGTCTTTCTGTCTGTATTCAAAGAGAGGTGTAGGAACACCTTTAAATCCAAGCATTATCTCTCCTTAAATAAATAAACAATATACAAAGAGAGTCAATAATTTGTGATAAATTTGACACAATAAAGTTATTAGAGGATATTGCTTTGACCGATTTAAAGAATATACAAGGTGTCCAAATAGGGTATCAGCACTTTATTTGTGCACTTAATCTCAGACGTGGCAACGCCGCCACTTACGGCGGGAGTCAAAATGTAAACGGGTTCAAGGAATTTCAGTTGCAATGGAGCCGTTTACCGGAGAGCAACGCGCTTTTTGTGTACGTGCATTTTACCAAAACAATAATTCAATCGTGACAGCACGCCGTCTGTATCGCGCTCATTACCAATTTCATGATATTCAATTATCACCTAGCCCTGATGTTATTAGAAAATGGATCAGAATGTTTGAAGCTACTGGATCCACAGTGCAAATTCATAAGCCAGGCCGCCCACGAATCGTAAGAAGTGCAGAAAACATCGAACGAGTACGTCAATCAGTCAGAGAGAATCCAACCTTATCTGTACGGAAGCGAAGTCAGACGACTACTCTCAAAAGATCATCTTTACATAACATTTTGACCAAAGACTTGCATCTGCATGCATATAAGATACAGTTAGTGCAGGAATTAAAACCGAGGGATTACAATACACGGTTAGAATTTGTCAATGAAATGAGGGAACGATTCGTCGATTTCAATCACATTTTATTCAGTGATGAGGCTAATTTTCATGTAAACGCCCGTAAATAAGCAAAATTGCAGGTACTGGTCTGACGTTAATCCTCGCAGAAAACACGAACGTCCACTGCATAGCCCCAAAGTGGTCGTATGGGCTGCTATGTCTGCTGATGGCATAATTGGGCCGTATTTTTTGAAGATCAAAATGACGGGCACTTACCATTAATACCGAGCGGTATTGTGCAATGTTACAAGATTTTCTTGCACTATCTCTCCGACAGTTTCAAGGTTTTAAATTAGAAACCTGGTTTCAGCAGGATGGTGCGACATGCCATACGTCAAATCGGGCAATTGAAACTGTTCAACAATTATTCCCCAATAAAGTCATTTCAAGAAGAGGCAATATTAACTGGCCTCCAGGAGCCCGGACCTGTCGCCACTTGATTATTTCTTATGGGGTTACCTCAAAAATAAGGTCTACGAGAATAATCCCGCTGATACCAATCAATTAAAGCAAAATATCCAGGAGCAAATAAGATTAATATCAAGGAAATTTTGGACGGGTTATCAATAATCTTCGTTCTCGATTTGAAGAGTGCATACAGCGCAACGGACACCATTTAGACAACATTGTTTTTGGTTCTAAATTTCCTACTGTACATTTATTTGTCATAAATAAATGATCATGAAATATGGTGTATTTGGTTTATCAAACATCACATTGCTGATACCCTTTTTGGACACCTTGTTATTTCCAGCAAGATGGCGCTGAGTCACAACTATCAAAT
>JAHBCN010021727.1:0-24587 GCA_019359885.1 Listronotus oregonensis | reverse complement strand
CTGGCCATAAAGGACCTTACGATAGGACCTGCAAAAATTAACGATATTAACATTTGCACAATTATTAATAATAATAAGAATAATCTCATACTATATAATCACATTTTTTTAATACATATCATAGCCTAATTAAAATTTTATAGAATCTAAAACAAATTGCAATATTAAATTGTGACTTTTCTCAATGTAATATATGAATTCTTAACTACAATGTTAGAACTAAAACTGCCAACGAGTTACCAAACATTTCTAAATGAAGAATATTTTTTGAGATCAAGTTAGTCACAAAATACAAAAGAACCTACTGAACAATGTAATTTTTATATAACAATTTGTTCTAGAATAATCAAAAAATAAATACTTTGACGATAAAAATTCGATCAAATAAGATATAATTTAAATTGATAATTCTAGTGTATAAAACATTAGACATGGTCTTCTAAATATAAACATTGCACATAAATCTATATAAGCCGGTCAGTAGAGTTTCCTAATATACATGTCTTAAACTTTTAAAGAATTAATTTAGGAGCTTAGCAGTGAGACCTTTGAGTTCTCGAACAGCCAGCTACTACATACCAGACTCTTCAGAGACAAATCAGCAGGTGCTCTCTCTAACACCATAGAGTAGAAATTTCCTGTCTATAAAAGAAAATCTCTTTAAACCCGACTCCATAAGTTTTCTCGGCTATTTTCGAATGGCTATTCGGAGTATAGTAAAAGAAAGATCAGCCAGGCCCTTGCTACGATTTGTTCTCTTTCTATCCTATGAAAATGTACCGGGTGTTCCACTAAGAGAGGTAGTCGGCTATATCTCAGAAACTACTAATAGTATAACTTTCGGGAAAAAAATTTTTTAGATAAAAGCGACCAAGAGAAATTGCTGGAAATTATTTTAAGCTTGGGATGGCCTAGGGGCGTGGGTAACGTCAAAACATAAAAATATACATTTCAAAATATCAAATAAATGTGTATAAAGTAGTACTATTTTAACTTTAATGTTTTCTAAACATAAGAGTTAGTGTAATTTTTGTCAGTTCTAAAATAAAGTGGTGGGGAGGTTAAAGTTTAATTTATAAAGTGCTAATAACTCGGTTTCTTAACCGCATTTAGTGAACTTGTCTCGTTTAGAAGAGCATTTTAAGCATTATTTTCAGGTCTATAAACTATTGACACTCATCTCACAAACGCCGTAGAGGGCGTCAGTTAAAAACTAACTTATTTACGAAATTTTTTGAAAAATTTAAATGCAATGATATATACCTTTTACATATTTTATAGAGAAAAAAATCCAACAAAACGCAAAAACCGCAATTTAATATCTCTTTTCAAACCGAATATTTATTAAAAATATAAATCGACATAGAGAGTAACGCATTTAACGACACAATGTTTTTTGATGGCCGATTTCTTTAGGTAAAATTAAATTTAGAAATTTTTACAAAATAATGACATACTACATAATTTTTAATTATTTTAACCCATTTAACGATATTAGACAACATTAGATAATTACAACCTATAACTATAATAATCCATAGAGCGTGGTCCCTTATCAGTTAGCTTTGAAAAGAATGTTGAAATGTCAAAAAAATTCAACAAGTTTTATTTTAAAATATTATTTTTATATTTTGAAAAAAAATTGTTGATTTTTGATATTTCAGCAATCTTTTTTTTTTTTTCAAAGCTTTTAAACCTTGACTAAAGGATGGATTATTAATTTGTAAAAATTTATAAATTTAATTTTTACCTTAAGAAATCGGCCTAGTAGAAAACAATGTGTCGTTAAATGCATTACGTCTCTATGTCGTATTTATATTTTTGCTAATATATTCGGTTTAAAAAGAGATATTAAATTGCGGTTTTCGCCGTTTTGTTGGATTTTTTTTTTCTCTTTATAAATATATAAATAGGTATATATCATTGTATTTAATTTTTTCAAAAAATTTCGTAAAATAAGTTCGTTTTTACCTTGACGCCCTCTAGCGGCGTTTGTGAGATAAGTGTGGCAATAGTTTATACACCTGAAAATAATGTTTAAAATACTCTTCTAAACGAGACCAAGTTCACTAAATTCGGTTAAAGCAAACCGGATTATTAGCACTTTTCTAAATTAAATTTAACCTTCCTCACCACTTTATTTTAGAACTGACAAAATTACACCTAAAGCTTTTTTGTTTAGAAACATATAAGATTAAAATAGTACCACTATGAACATTTATTTGATATTTTTTTGAGAAATGTATATTTTTATGTTTTGACGTTACCCTGACGCCCCCTAGCGGCCATCCCACAGACTTAAAAATAATTTCCAGGAATTTCTCTTGGTCGCTTTTATATATAAAAAAAATTATCCCGAAAGTTATACTATTAGTAGTTTCTGAGATATAGCCGACTACCTCTTTTAGTGGAACACCCGGTACATAAGTTCATCTCTGTTATTGCTTTACTTATTATTTCATTTCATTTTGAACTTTTAAAGTGATCCTAACCTGCAAATCTTTGTTTATTTTTCAATTCATATTTTAATTATTTGAATTACATGTAATTACCTAGAGTGTTGTAAAGTTTATCTTCAATACATAAATTTAATTATTAAAGTTTGGTGTTTGTGGTCTGTGGTATGAAGATTATAAAATTGACCCAATTTTTATGCATTTTGTAGAAGAACACAACTTTGGGGAAACAAAAAAATGTTGTCTTAAATCCCATCAGCGTTTTAAATGTATTTTACCTGAAAATTTGTGTACATATTTTTATATACAGACTGTCCACGGATAGGGTTTACAAGAGCACAAATGAATAAAAAATCATTTTTCGGCAAAAAATCATTCTTTATAAAAAATTTTGCTTGTAAAAAATTACGATTCACGAAGAAAAAATTTCAATTTTTTGTATAGTGTTATATCCAGGCTTGGCTTTTAAACAGCGCGCTCTTTTTTTGGGCGTGGTAAATTGTTTATCTTTAGGGCACATGCGTTAAAATTATATTCTCCGATATTTGGTCTGGATATCAAGCCGCTCTCTCTGAAAAAGGCTGCTGAAGCGAATAGTCGAAATGTAAAGTAAAGTTATGTAATAAGTGTTATTCGTTTATCTGTGATATTGGTTTAAACCAAACAACTCTAATGTCCCGAAGTTAGGAATAAATAAAGACAAGTTAAAAGTGTTAAAGACTTTCATTTGTGTAAGAATATTACATATAGGGTTCGCAAAAACTTCAAAAACCTGATTTTTCTCCGAGAGTATACTGCCATTATTTTTTGTTTTAAAGCAAAATGTCATACAGGAAAGGTATTTAGAATAACACTGTCACTGAAATATCTTATTTTAAAATTTTAAATGCAGTCCTACCACATTTTTTTGAAAATGTCAAAATAATTTGAATTGTTGAAAAATGTTGACCTTAGAACAAAGGATTTATTTAGCGCAATGTTACGGCACGGGTGAAAGTTCTTACAGTTTTGTGATAGAAAAATTTAATCAGAGATACCATAACGTTACATCTCAAAAATGGGACTTCATAAATTATTAAGAAAGTTTCAGCGAACAGGATCAGTTGCCAATTAAAAAAAACAAAAAAATCTCTATGATCAAAATGATGCAGCTACCCTCCTTGTATTACAGTCTGTAGCTGACAATCATACCCTTTCTTTAAGAAACCGAGCACAAGAACTTGACATTGTCAAAAAATCTCAGATTCAAAATATCTTGAAGGAAAACAAAATATCCCCATTTAGGCCAATTTTTAATCATACTTTGGAAAAAGGAGACGAAGCGGAACGTTTGGATTTTTGTCTTTGGGTCGGAAACAAAATTGTAATGAAAACAGAAATTTTCATAAATTTATCATGTTCTCTGATAAATCATCATTTTCTACAAACGGGAAAATATTTTCTGCGCATGTTAGATACTGGAGCGAAAACAATCCCCGATTCAAAGGTCCTGCTAGAAGACAAAAAAAGTGAATGTCTGGTGTGCGATTTCATATTATGGTATTATATTATTGGCCCATACTTCTTTGAAAATACGTGCAACCGTGAGAGTTACCTTTAAATGATAAAAACATTCTTTTCTGATACCCTTAAAGAATTGTCTCTCCAATTTAGGAAAAAAATGTACTTTCAGCAAGATGGATGCCCTGTGCATTTCGCAATTGAGGTGAGGGAATGGCTTAATGGTAAATTTGGCAAGAGATGGATTGTTCGGAATGAGCCGGTTCTGTGGCCCCCAAGAAGCCCAGATTTAACTATTTCAAATGCCTTTCTTTGGGGTCGTCTCCAAAAATTAGTATACTCCCGTCCAATTGAGATCGACGAACAGCTTCTAAGACAGGAATCGCTGAAGCTGTTCAATCAATTTCCATTGAAGAAATTCGACGAAGCTTTGACAACATTGGTTCACGGCTAGAAAAATGTGTTGAATATGGAAGGGGAGTGTTTGAATAGCAAATTATTACATTTTATTATTATTTGTTGTGATTTCAAGCTTTAGTTATATTATTAGATTTGTAAAACTAAAAATAAATATTTTTAAAAATCATGTGTTTAAAGTTTTTGCAAACCCTGTACAAAAAATTAAAATTTTCTCTTCTTTCTAAAATCGTATTTTTTTACAAGAATAACTTTTTGCCGAAAAATGAAATTTTTTATCCATTTGTGCTTTTGTAAACCCTATCCGTGGACAGTGTATCTTTGGATAATGTACTTTAAAATAAAGCATTTATAATTTTTTGCGTTTTTTATTCTTTTCCATAATTTCCTCACATTTCTTTAAAATATTTTAGGATTTTTCAACCAAGTTTCAAATAATCTGAACCCTTTTTTGAATTTTCCTTAAAAATGTACTTATAATTTGCCTGAATATTTCTCTACCAAATTTTACATTTCTTAATAAAATTTCCAAAAACTATTTGAAGCCCTATATCTACATTGCGCCAAAAAGTATCGCATTACCTCTTTTTTTACATGTAACTAAGTGTAAACATGTCCCAATGTAAATCTTAATATCTCCTCTAAAAAAGGAGCTATCAAGATGAACCAAAAAGTTAAAACGTTAAAAAAGAGCAAGGTTTCAAGGTTTCAATAATAAAAAAATCTGCTACTATCGGTGAATCTTTCCATAGATTGTGCATTTTTCCACAAACCAACCTATGTTTTCATGTTGAATAATATACTATATTTCCGCTACCGAAATTCAACGAGCCATTTAGAGAAAATGATATAGAGTACCAATTCGTGATAGAAGGAAATAATTTTTCTAACTTTTTTCTTGTCTATTTCTATCTCTATTGAATTACAGAGTTCGCTTGCAGATACCCCTTGAAGAACCCAGAAAAGAAAAATGTTAATTACAAGAAGTTAAATAACGCTTTAATATAGAAAAAACAAAAATATTTGGCACTAAATACCACATAAATCTCTTTGGGTCTGGTATCAATCTTTGTTAATAAATAGAAAATCTCTATCGACCGGCTTCGCCTAACAACCTAATGAATAAATAATAAGATCAGGTAAAAATAACACTTGTGATGATATGCTCTTTATATCTACATAAAATACTTGTGCAAGTAAGTGAATAATGCCTTATATCTCAAGAACTAAATGATTGTCAGCAATTAAATTATTATTTGCTCACTTATACGATAACGATTGTCTATCAATGTCGTGACCAGAAAAAAAACCTTTAGATGGTTGATAAAGGAATAAAATTATACTCAAAAAAGCTGCTTTGTAATGTAACAAAAAAGTAATTTCATCCCTGCTTAATTACACATACTACAGAAAGTATATAAAATTTTCGCGAAAGCCTATTTAAAACTACACTTACTAGTTCTTTAAAGTTACGACTTAAGACATTATCCACTTAAGAAAAATTAAAAATACCCATTCAAAAATATACAAAAATTTAGCATACCGTAGTTCCAAAAAATATTGAATTTAGTAGCTGCAAATTTAAACAATGTTTGTAGTTACCAAGGGGAAGACTAATAATTAGTGGCGGACTAGAATGCTGAGTGAGCTGGAGTCTAGGGAGAAATTTTTTTTTTGTCTTACAGAAATTAAAAAGATTTATATTCATACAGGGTGGCTCACAACATTCGCCTCGGTTTTTCTTCGATTACTGAAAAGAGTTGGGAAATTTTTTTTGACACAGTCATATTTGGGTCCACGAGGAGAATATTTCAAAATTATTTTGAAATATACAGGGAGACTTAAAATATAAAAAGTTATATTTTTTCTTATGGAACATCCCATATTTTTTATATTTTTAGATACTATAGACCAAATAAAGATAACTTATTGTTATATTTCCTATACCTAAAACTGACCGTTTCTGAGAAATTTAGAAATTTAAAAATACAGATCATAATTTAAAAATTGTTTACACCCTTTAACATATAACGAGCTGCTCGTAATTAAATTTAGTGCTTAGCTTAAGGTTTAAGTTAACTATCACCTAAAAGTTTTACCTCAATATTATACAGAGTGGTGAAAAAAATTACCTCAAAGTTTGGACACACATTTTATCAAATAACTTCCTAAAGTTAAATGAAACACCCCATATTTAGGGGCCTATTTTGACGCAAAACTAGATTACCTTTAAATCTATATTAGGGTTTCCTATACCTATCTCTTTAGCTTTTATGCAAAAGGCGTTTTTATATTTGACTTATGAGTAATTCCTTTATCCTTAAAATGGAACACCCAGTATTATAATTAAAAACCTTTTATTAAAAACCACATAAATTCGCTAAAAGCACGAGTTTAAATTTTTGAAAATAAGATGTATCTCAAACAAAATGCAGGCAAAAGTAAAACTCCAATTTATTGCCATTTCTGACGTATTAAAGTATTCTTGAAAATAAGAATAAAATTTAGTAGAAGGCGCACCTGTCTTAATTGTTGAGACGAAATATGTTAAATTGCTCTTGTTTCTTAACAAATGTATTCGTATTAGTTAACAGACATAATTTTTACTACTACAGTGACGAAAATCCCAATATTTTTGAAACCCTTGATCACCAGCACAGATGGTCTGTTAACGTGTGAAGTGAAATAATTGGAACACAAATAGTTTTATTTTACCATAAAGTCTGATACATTTGCTAAGAAACAAGGGCAATTTAACATATTTCGTCTCAACAATTAAGACAGGTGTGCCTTCTATTATATTTTGATCCTCATTTTCAAGAATGCTTTGATATTTCAGAAATAGTAATAAATTAGTTATTACTTTTGCCTGCATTTTGCTTCAGATTCATCTTATTTAAAAAAATTAACTTGTGCTTTTAGCGAATCTACGTGGTTCTTAATAAAAAAGTTTTTTAATTACAATACAGGGTGTTCCATTTTAAGAAAAGGAATTACTCATAAGTCAAATATAAAAACGCCTTTTGCCAAAAAGCAGAAGAGATAGGTTCATATACCAAACCAAAACTAACCACAACTAACCCTAATATAGTTGTAAAGGGAATCTCTAGTTCTGCGTCAAAATAGGCCAATAAATAAGGGGTGTTCCATTTAACTTTAAAAAGTTATTTAATAAAATGTGTGTCCAAATTTTGAGGCAATTTTTTCACCCTCTGTATATATTGAGGCAAAAATTTAGGGATAGTTAATTACCTAAGCTAAGTAGTAAATTTAATTACAAGCAGTTCGTTATATGTTACAGGGTGTAAACAATTTTTAAATTATGGTCTGTATTTTTCAATTTCTCTAAATTTTTTAGAAACGGTCAATTTTAGGTATAGGAAATATAACAAGAACTCACCTTTATTTGGTCTATAGTATCTAAAAATATAAAAAATATGGGGTGTTCCATAAGAAAAAATATAACTTTGATTTGTACTTTTTTTGGATCACCCTGTATATTTCAAAATTATTTTGGAATATGCTTCTCATGGACCCACATATGACTGTGCTAAAAGTGTTTCCCCAGCTCTTTTCATTTCTCGAAGAAAACCCGATGCGAATGTGGTGGGCCACCCTGTATAAATATAAATCTTTTTAATTTCTGCCGGACCGTCACCAGATATATTTTTTTAACTATAGGGGCAATAATAGTTATTTTTCTAATTTTGACATTTAAAGTGACACTTTTTAAAACTTATTGACGTTGTCAAATACCTTAGTTTTCGCAACTGGTGATAAAAAGTAAGATATTTGACAACGTAAATGAGTTTTTAAAAGTATCACTTTAAATGTCAAAAATTAGAAAAAATTAAAAAGAATCATATCATATTAAAATTAGAAAAAAAAATCTGTGAAACGCGTTGGGAAACACTATTTTTCATAACTCACATTCAGCTCGTTACGAAAAATAGTTCTTTTCAAGAGGTTGCACAAATAACTATTATTAGAAATGACATCGTAAACTCACCATTAGCAACCACAAAAAGTCAAAATATTAAATTACCAAAAAAATTGTTGACTCTAAATATGTACACTGATTATTTTTAATTATTAAATATTTGTTTTTATGTAAAAAAATTGTATTGCAAAACCTAATGTCCTTAAGAGCTTACAAACCTTACATAATAAAATGAGCTTTAACAGAACGGTAACATTCCTGGACTATAATTTTTGATTTATCCATTTTTAAGTAAAAAAAAATAAAACACCAAAATATTCAACAGATCTAAACATTAAGGATAGAAATTCCAACAATAAAAACATAGACCAGTCAGTAGAAACCTTTAAAATATAAAATTATCAACGCGAGTTCTTTAGAACTCTAAGCTAAAAAAAATCAATGAAAATCCTCAAAACAGAATAATCCACCGACTGGCCTAGCGTATGAGACAATTTCGCAGATGATATCACCATGACGACATCTGTGATAAAATAAAAAACAACAAACAAAAGAGTTTCACTAATTATGTATTCGTTCCCAAATGGTGTGTCGTAGACTGGCCCTCATGGGGCTTAACTCGCAGGGCGAAGGAGTCGGTGGACTGAAGCCCTCGTCTGCCGAGAGGGTGATGTCCTCTTCGTCGGAACTGATCAATTGTTCTAGGGCAGCTGTCCCGTGGAAGCTCTAAAAAATACGGCGGTCTTCAGTATGATTAAAATAAGCAGTTTAGAGTAATTTTTCTAGCCTCCAGATTTGAGTAAATAAATTTTTTTCATCGCTGTGGCTTCAGTTTTTCGCAATTTTTTGTCTTTTTTTTTTGGGTTTTTGCATTTTGCTCAAATCTGGAGGGTGACCGGGCCAAACGGACTTAAAATTCGGATTTAGCGGGTCGAAATACATGTCCGTAGGTGGGTCCGGTCAAAAGTACAAACAACTTTATTTTTGTGTTCCGGTACACCGATTTTCTGGGACTTTGACGTTACAGCATCGAAAAGCGTTTTTATTAGAATTAAAATTTTAAGTTTTTGATTTTCTTATATAGCAAAACGAGGTATTTATTTCTCAAACAAAGTACACAGTTTAATTTTAGGTGGCACTAAAAACATTTTAGTAGATTTTAAATTGATGGATCGCTATCTAGTCGCGAAACCGATATTTTTAAATTTCAAGGTTGATTTTTTAGTTGAAAAACTAACTTTTTAAATCATTTTTTGTTTTCAAATTGTTTTTTTATGTATTTAAAAAATATATATCAGAAAAATCAAAAAAGGATAAAATAGAAATTTTATCTCAAACATGAAATCCAATATTTCGCGGCTATCTAGTCACGAGACCGAGTTTTTGAAATTTCAAAGTTGTTTTTTTAGTTGAAAAATTAACTTTTTAAATCTTTTTTTCTTTAAATTGTTCGTTTTTTATGTATTTTTCAAAAAAACATATCAAAAACATCCAAAAAAGGTAAAATAGAAGTTTCACCCAAAAACATGAAAATCATAATTTATTTCAATTTTAAAGGCAAAAAAGCTATCAAAATCTTTATTTATTCCTCTCACGACATTTTGTATCATAAGTGCGCCGTAAAATCAAGCAGAATAAAAAAAATAATAAAAAATGTTAATATTTCACCTAGATATGTGGCCAAAAATAGGGTTGACTCCACTTGTTAATAATTACCAAAATTATTAGCAAGTGTATAGAGAACACACTGTAGAGAGACACGGCAAAACTACAGCAAAAATTATATATAGATACATTTTTTTTAATTGTGATGAACCAAAATTATAAAAAATCGCGCTTAAACTTGAAAAAATAACGAAATAGTTAAAAAACATCTTAATTTTTTCCAACAAATCAATTTTATACAGACCTAAAAATGCGCTGAACCTGCAAATTTGAAAATAATCGATAAAAGCATAAAAATACTCAACTTTAACTTCAAATACCTGCTACTCTTGTGCAATCTACTTCTAATGTAATAATTCGGTACTGTATCATGCTATTATGCAATTTTCGGACTCGCCTCATTTATTTTTGTGTAAACATGCAGAATTAGTCATCGCACTAAATCACGACCCGCTGTCGAAATTAAACAAGGAAATCTACTTACTTAATTTATGTCTAATCTAGGTAAACAATAATAACGTCGTTACAGAGTTTAAAAATATAAAGGATAATTCTCTTTTTAGTGTATTTACGAAAATTTAATAATATTACATCTTAAAAGAACACTCTTACAGGAAATAAAAAATACAGGTATAGCCAATTCCTATAAATCTTCCAAAATTACTTTTCTAGTTCAGGTAGTTGCCTAGATATGTGCAGTTACTATTAATAAGTAATTTTTTCATATAAAAATGTTTTATTACTTAAAAAATGCAGCATTCATCTGCCCACGGCAAATAAAGACAGTAACCTTACCTTGCGTGGCTAGGTCTTAAGTAGAGTATACTTCTGTGATCAAAAACTAAGGTAAATATTTCATTTAAACTTCCCGCGCAAGTCGATTCGGGCAAATTGTTTTATTTTTAAGTTGGTACCATTGCTAGTAACATCTGGTAAAAATTTGACGTCTCTAACAGCATTAGTATTTAGTTTACCTTGGTTTTGTGAACAAAGAAAAGTTGATTTGGCGATTTTTACAATGTGTAATTTTGAAGTACGATTAAATTTTGCTTGCAGAATAAATTTCCTTTGTCGAAACGTTCAGAATGCTACAGAAGGTATTCGGCGATGATACCATGTTGCTGATTTGGAACGCTCTGGACGACCATCAACATCAATTGACGAGCAACACATCAAACAAAGTGAAGGATTTAGTGCTTGAAAATCGACGATTATCTATTAGATACCTTATGTATATGGTAAATATATCATACGCATCGATTCAAGCGATTTTAAAGGATCATTCAGATTTCAGAAAAGTGAAATCACGTTTGGTGTCAAAATTTCTTAATTTTATGGAAAAAGAACGACGCAGAAAAGTCTGTACAGAGTTGCTTGCCAAGTATCAGGACGTTATAAAACGCATTATTACTGGTGATGAGACTTGGATCTGTGCATTCAGCCCGGAACAACCAACCAATCGAGTGAAAACCTTGCAAAAGGAGAACGACTGCCACGAAAATCGATGCAGGAGTCGTTTAAAAATCAAGGTCATGTTGACTTTTTTTTCGATTATCGTGATGTAGTGCACTATGAATTGCTTCCACCCGGCCAAAAGTCAATACGGAGTATTATTTGAAGAATTGAATATTATTACAAAAAACAGCTGGAATTGTGGCGAGACAACTCTTGTTTTTTGCATCACCATAATGCACCATCTTACACTGCATTGGTTATTCGAGACTTTTAGGCCAAAAATTCTACTTATATCGTTGCTCAGCCGCCGTATTCGCCTGATTTAGCTCCGTGTGACTTCTGGCTGCTCCCAAAACTCAAAAGACCACTTCGATGACACCGTTTTGAGTCGATTGAAGAGATTCAACGTGAATCGCTACGTGCATTGGAAGCCATACCTGAAGACGACTATTTGGCATGCATGTAGGAATGGAAGAAACGTTGGCACAAGTGTAGTTTATCGGAGGGGGATTATTTTGAAGGAAACGAAATAGATTAGGAAGAATAAATAAAGATGTTTCATTTTATAACAAAATGCACCTTAGATTTTGATCACAGTAGTTCGTATGCCATTTGAAAGAGCACACAATTCAAGGAATATTTTAAGCAGACAGAAGAGATATTTGGAGGTATCAATTTTAAGCATAAAAATACGAGCAAAGAACAGGACAAAAATATTATCCAGTTTTTAAATTACAGTAATTTTACTCCCAAATGTTGAATTCAAACAAAACTGGTTTTCCACGTCGTCAAATACAAATAAAACAGAAAACTTGGAAATGGGAAGCAAGGAAGAGAATTGCAAACCTATCTTGAAAGAAAATTGTAAAAAACAAAGCAATATCTTCCAACATGTACCAACATCTTGAAATATTGTAACATATAGTCCAGTAAATAAAGGGACAAAGCTGTAAATAAGTTACAAAAAGTTTATCAACATTACCAGGTGGGAAAGGGCTGAAAATTACCCCTCAAGGCCCGAAAAATGGGGTTCCCGCTAATATCTGCCAAAATATGCGAATTGGAGAATTTTTGTTTAGACAAAAAAAAAAAGATCGCCTTGTAATTTACAAAAATGGTTCCTATTTTTTCGAAAAATCGATAGTTTTCGAGATAACGGGACTCAAAAGTCCCCTCATTTCAGCTGCCGCTCTGCTACCGCTAGAATGCCGCTATTTTCATGGATTCGCTTATAAACGGGCGGATGAATTGTTCCATTACTCGGGCAATAATGTAAATTTTTTAATCATTCAAAGTTCATCGGAATGAAAAACCCGTACCTATCATTGCATATGAGTTTGGGTCCATTTTGATTTTTCTGGAATATTAAAAAAAAACGGTCAGTTTTTTTTACAATATTTTAAGAGTATCTTTAATTAATTGATATTCTTTGATAAAATGGTTTGTTATTAACTTTTCTTTTTTATAATGAGACTTAAGCAAGTGTTAAATGACCCCAAAAAATTTCCTTCACCATCTTTCTTGCGTTTTTTATAAAAAATTGATTTGCCCATCTGCATTTTTAGCCTACTACCACATCTATCCAATGTGGAATGTTATGAATTTTTCGATGGCCATTTTTGCGAAAAAAAAATAGTAAGAATCATTTTTGTAGATTTCTTCATTTTTTGTTCAAACAAAAATTCTCTTATTTCCATATTTTGGCAGATAATTGCGGGAAACTCATTTTGGGGGGCCATTTTCAGCGGGTTCCCACGTCGGAATCGTGATAAACGTTTTCTCACTCGAAAGCATCCGCGAAGACCTAAAATTGAGCCCCAAATGAAAACTGTACAGATTTATTTACAGCTTTGGGTACTTTTGGGTCTTCAGTTATTGGACTAAAAAGGAAATGGTAAAAAACAAAGCAATATCTTCCAACTTGTACCAACATTTTGAAGTAATGTAACATCTTTAAATAAAAAAGTGTCGCAATCTAAAATAAACTTCAACTACAATGGTGTAAAGAACTTAAAATGTCAGATTTGACTAAAAATATACACCAAAGAAAATACCTAGAGAAATAATCTCCGTAAATATATTAAAATTTTGAAAAACAAACTATATTTTTTACTTTTTCATACCGTTTAACCTAAATTTTAATACATTTTATCTACTGCCTAATAAAAAACAAATTAAAATTATTATAACGCACGTAACACTTACATTAGTATCCATAATATAATTCTAATTGAATTTGCAAACGCAAATTAAAAATAACAGTATCGTTTTTCAGCAGACTTGATTTCCTTAATATACGACTGGTATGACACCATTAATTCGATAAGTAGGTATTTGAACGCATCACTTTTAAATATATATACTCGCTCATCTCGAACAGAATTTAAAACGCGGGTGTACGATAATTGAAAATAAATATAAAAAAATTATTAAGCACTATCAATATTTTACTAAAAGCTGTTAGTCTAGTAACTGAAGACCTAAAAGTATAGTCCAAGAAAATAGGTCGTGAAATACGAATTTGAGGTTAAAACTTGAATTTTTGATATAAGTTACTTTGAAGAATCTAAAAACGAACTGTAATTTTTTTTGCTAAAAGGCCCTCCAAGTCCCAAAAATGAGTTTCCCGCGAATATCTGCCAAAATATGCGAATTAGAAAATTTATGTTCAGACAAAAAATTAAGATCACCTCGAAATCTACAAAAATGGTCCTTACCATTTTTTTCGCAACACCAATATTTTTCGCAAAAAAGGCCGTCGAAAAATCCATTACATTTCACACTGGATAGATGTGGCTAAATGGCTAAAAAATGCAGAGGGGCAAAACAATTTTTTACTAAAACGCAAGAAAGATGGTAAAGGAAATTTTCTGGGATCATTGAACACTTGCTAAAGTCTTATTATAAAAAATAAATGTTAATAACGAACCATTTTTTCAAAAAAATATCAATAAATTAATGAGATACTCTCAAAATATTGTAAAAAAACTTTAACCGCTTTTTTTAATATTCTAGAAAAATCAGAATGGACCCAAACTCATATGCAATGATAGGTACGGGTTTTCCCATTTCGATGAACTTTGAATGATTAAAAATGTACATTATTGCCCGAGTAATGGAACAATTCGTCCGCCCGCTTATATATAAAACCGGATTACTTTTGAATTTTGATTGATTGTTTAATTAAAATTTGCAAGTAAAGGTTTTTGTTCAGATGAAACTTACAACCGATCGACTTTATGAAGACAAACTTAGTCACTGAAGCTGTAAAAAACTATAAAAAATACATAAAAGATCAAAAATTGTGGTGAAGAGTGAAAAGGCACAGTAAATTCCACTGCCTATTTTGCGTGTTAGTATTATAGAATGCTCCAAACTAGGTGGTTTTTTATCATTATCTAAAACAAGATCTATTTTTCTTTTTAAAATTTTAAAATGAAATATTTTTGATTTTTTTTACGTCCGGGTAAATCGAAAGTTGAGATAATTGGCTTGATTCTTAAAACCAAATACGAGCAATCCAATATTTAATATATTTTAGATCTCAATAATTAGTAAATTAAAGTTGTACCAACATGTCCTTCGACCTGATAAAATAATTTCTAAAGGATGTTACGCTGTTTAAGTGGTTTCTCAAGAGTTTTGTATTTTTGTGCCTAAATTCTGTATTATGATATTGGAGTAGACAAGACATGCTAATATTTATGGGGATGATTCCTGGACTTATTTTAGAAAAAAACTTCCTATGAACGCACATCCTAAAAGTCTTAACTTTTGAGTTACAAGGTAACATAGTTTAAAAAAAAAGTGTTTTAATAATAACTGAGACAATATTGTAGACATCTTTATGAAATTTGGTACATGTATTCTATGCATTAAGGTGCATTTTCTGATGTACATTTTTTTATTTTCTCTACCAATGGCGTCCGTACGGGTTTTGCATTCAATATTTTTGGAGAAAAAAATACTACGCCACTGCTTTCTCTTAAAATAAAAAAATACTTTTAAAATCCTCATTTATGTTTGATCAATTTTGATCTCCTAGTTTTTCTAAGTCCGACGCATGGTTTTCGCTTAAAAAAATAAAAATCGTTTTACTTCAGCATCAATTCCTCAAATCAATAACATTTTTGTTTATAACTCCTTTTTTATTCATCCTATCAAAAATGTTTATATAACTTTTTATATAGAAAATTTAAAAAGCTGTATTTTTTGATTCAATATTTTTTTATCTCTTATAGTTTTTAAAAAATATTCGTTAATATCTCAAAAACTATAAGAGATACAAAAAAATTTATGCAACAAAAAATACAGCTTTTTAAATTCTCTGTATAAAAAGTTATATAAATATTTTTGATAGTATAAATAATAAAGGAGATATATAACAAAAATGTGATTTTAGCAAAAATTTTAATCCAAAATAGAGAAAAAAGGTAATTATTTACAAGTGGAGTCAACCCTATTTTTGGCCATATCTAGGTGAAAAATTAAGATTTTTTATTTATTTATTTTTTAGTTGTTTGTTTTTACGGCGCATTTATGATAAAAAATGTCGTGAAAGAAAAAATAAAGATTTCGATAGCTTTTTTGCCTTTAAAAGTTAAAAAATATTGTTCATGTTTTTGGATAAAATTTGTATTATATCTTTTTTTAATGTTTTTGATATATATTTTTTTTAATACATAAAAAAGAACAATTTAAAAACAAATTGATAAAAAAAGTTAGTTTTTCAACTAAAAAATTACGAAAAATAACAATTTTTTGAACTTTCAAAGTTGGTTTTTTTAATTGAAATATTCATTTTTTGATATTTTCGCTATCATCACCATAAATACGTAAAAACAAAGAATTAAAAAAAAATATGATGATTCATCAATTCACCTATTTTTTAAGGCCAAAAATAGTTTATGGTATGGTATTTTTTATTTCATTCAAAATTTGCCGAAAAAATCAAAAATAAAAAACTTCTAATTTTCAAGTTTTTTCGGGGGTATAGCTTAAAAAATCCCAACAATTTGGTTTTTTCATTATAACTCGAAAATTATTGCATTTGGACAAAAAGGTTAAATGACCCAAATTAAAGATCTCGTAAAAATACATTATTCATGTCATATAAAATTTCTTGTAGCTTTTACAGTTTTTGAGATATTAACGTTTAAAAAATCGTTAGAAAAAAGATACAAAAAATTTTATAAAACAAAAAATACAGCTTTTTAAATTGTCTGTATAAAAATTTAAATAAACATTTTCGATAGGATAGATCAAACTTGCTCAAAAATATGAATGGAGATTTTAAAAGTAATTTTTATTAAAAAAAAGCAGTGACGTAGCATTTTTCTCCAAAAATATTTAATGCAGATCCGTATGGACGCCACTTGTAGAGAAAATAAAAATTTTTGTAGATCAGAAAATGCACCTTGATGCATCTAAGACATGTATCAAATTTCATAAAGAAGTCTACAATAATATCTTAGTTATTATTAACAAACTGTTTTTTTAAACTCTATCATATGTCTCTTAAAAGTTAGAACAAACGTCCACATGATTTTTTTTTCTTAAAATGAGTCCAACAATCACCCCCTTAAATATTAACATGTCTTTGAGGAACACCCTGAATATAAAAAAACTAAAATTTATATTTAATGAAAAACCTCAAGATTTTTGCAGATTATGTGATGACTTATTTTATTTTTATTTTTATGGAATATTTTTTTATGTGACTTTATTTTTTTTTTTTTCATATTTATGCTTCATTTATCAAGTTAAAAGTATCGAAATTAGGAAAATGAGAATTGAAAATGTGTTCTATAGTTTTGTGGTCGATTCATGTTTTAATATGTTCTTGTTGGGATTACTTGCCTGGAAATTTTATAGAGAATGGGACCACTTCGATCCTGGTCCCGGGGTATAATTATAATCCAGGACCAGGACATGAAACTTTTCAGCGAGTATTTCCAACAAGAAAAAATTAAATTAGGAATATTATGTTTTACTATTGCATTGCTTTGTCTAAAAATCCTTACTTAAGACAATAAGGCCGTTTTAAAGTTCAAAAAGAAAAACAATTCAATGTTCAGATATGTCCAAACGGCCACCAAGTCTGGCACACCCCGTAGAGTAGCTGTTAGTAAAGCGTTAAGGTGCCTTTATAGCTTGGCTAACTTACTGAGAACAATCAATATCAATACACTCGAACTAAGTAAAAATCTTCGTAGTGGTGCGGATTCGTTAGCAGTCAGAGAAGTCACCATCAACCATGTTATTAAACAAAGGCGATACCTAAATAAGCAAAAAATAAAAACATGCTTCTACCCAAATCCATAGCTCATTCTGCAAAATAAATATACAGTAGCATTGCTAATCTTTTCATGAAAAGACGAAACGTCGTAAAGAAAACGGAGCTTTTACACTTAATTTTTTTCAATAAATCCAAAAATCTTAGTTTAGGTTTCACAGGTTTTAACTGTAATACTCATTTTGCAGATTGCAGAATAAAATACAGGATTTTAGAACTCATGCTTAAAAAATTCTAGGCATTTTTGACAGATGCCATTTTTGGATAATTTTGACAGTTGTAATGTTAAACACTGGCTGTTGGGAGTTGATGAATTATCGCCGCCTAATTACTTGATCAGCAAGTTCTAAATTACCCTGTATAGGTATGTAAACCTTCTACCAGTTAATATAAAAATAATAAAAATATTAATAGGCAGACATGGTTACTATTTAGTCCAGTAACTGAAGACCTAAAAGTACCCAAGGCTGTAAAGAAATCTGTACAGTTTCATTTGTGACGGAATTCTTAGGTCTTCGCAAATGCTTTCGAGCGAGAAAAAGTTTATCACGATTCCTATGTGGAAACCCGCTGAAAATGGCTCCCCAAAATCCCAAAAATGAGTTTCCCGCAAATATCTGCCAAAATATGCGAATTAGAGAATTTTTGTTCAGACAAAAAATGAAGATCACCTCGAAATCTATAAAAATTGTCCTTACCATTTTTTCGCAACACTAATATTTTTCGCAAAAACGGCCGTCAAAAAATCCATAACATTTCACATTGGATAGATGTGGAGTAGTAGTTTCTTACTAAAAAATGCAGATGGACAAAACAATTTTTTATCAAAACGCAAGAAAGATGGTAAAGGAAATTTTCGGAGATCATTGAACACTTACTAAGGTCTCATTATAAAAAAAAATGTTAATAACAAACCATTTAAAAAATATCAATAAATTAATGGGATACTCTTAAAATATTGTAAAAAAAAACTTTGACAGCTTTTTTTAATATTCTAGATAAATCAGATTGGACCCAAACTCATATGCAATGATAGGTACGGGTTTTCCCATTCCGATGAACTTTGAATAATTCAAAAATGTACATTATTGCCCGAATAATGGAACAATTCGTCCGCCCGCTTATAAGATAGATAGATAGATAATCGTTTATTTATTCCAAAAAAAAAAAAAAAAAAAAGCCAAAACGGCATGGAACATTGTCAGTATAAAATTCAAGTACAATAAATTCTTAGTAACAACTATATATATGTTTTTTCCCCTTTTTCCCTCTTTCCCCTTCCTTCCTTTTTTTTTCTTTTTTACACTAGACCAGGTCTGTCTTTATCACTATAGAATTCGTTTAGTGAATAAAAGGCTTTTCTTGTTAAATATTTCATTATTATATCTTTGGCATTGGCCCGAGTAGATTTCGAACACTCTCTGGAAAACTATTGTATACTTTTATAATTGAATAATGTACGTTTTTCTGTATGTAGCTAAAATTACATTTATCAGGCACTAAGTCTGATTTATACCTAGTCAAATAACAATGTTTATTTACTGAATCCCTAAACAAATCCTTATTATTATAAACAAACATAAAAGAATCCAATATATACATGCTAGTTAAAGTTAAAATATTTTTATTTACAAACACATTTCTACAAGTTTCACGCTGATTTATTCTATATATAAGTCTAATACATCTTTTTTGAAGTACAAAAATTCGTTCTACCTCTGGTGAGTTTCCCCAGAAGATAAGTCCATATCTTATTTTGGATTGTACAAATGCGTGATAGGCTGACAACGCAGCTTCAACTCCGACATTCTCAGCAACAATCCTTAAAGCATAGCAATGTCTAGACACATCCACCGCGACACCATCGACATGCACCCTCCAATCCAGCCTCCATCTATCTTACACCAAAAAAAAGACATGCTCTGATGTTTCAATCTTAGTATTTTGTAACAAAACTAAAGGTATTTTCTATTCGATGGCCAAAAATCAAACATTGGGTTTTGACACATTTAAGAGGAGGTCATGGGCAGAAAAGTACCGGTCGAGAATATCACAGGCCCTATGTACACCTGTCAGCATTGCTTCGGGGTCTCCTCACTGAAAATCAGGGTAGTATCGTCAGCATAAAGAACTGTGTATTCACCTGTGATGTCAGAAAGTTCATTTGTATACATAATGTATAACAGTGGCCCCAAGATAGATCCTTGAGGAACACTCCCCGCAACCGACTTTATCAGATTACAGATCTACCACAAGAATCAGTTTCTATTACTTGTTGAGTACGATAACTCAAATATGATCTGATCAGTTCAAGAGCATTTCCTCTGATACCATAATTTTCCAACTTAAAGCAAGGGTTCTGTGATTGACACTGTCAAAAGCTTTTGACAGGTGCATACACATAGCCAAAGTCAAGTTCTTATCATTTAATGGCTCAAGGATTCTTGTGATTGCCCGATAAATTGCCCTTATGGTAGACTTTCTTTTTCTGAAACCGTTTTTATTAACTGAAATTAATGAGTTTTTCTCCAAGAAGTCAATCAGTCTATTGTAAATTGCTCTTTCAAAAATTTTACTTATATTGGGTAAGAGAGATATAGGTCTATAATTTTTCACCTTTTTTATATATAGCTTTAATAAGAGCATTTTTAAGAAGGTTTGGATAAACACCCGTTTTAAAACAAAGATTTATTATAAAAGATAATGGTTCAGATATATAGTCGGCAATCTCTTTTATAATGTAAACTGGCAAGTTATCATCACCCACGACTTTTTGTTTTTAAAGACAATATTATTTTTAAAATTTCGCGGCGACTTGTTGGTCTTAGGTACATCGACTGAACGGAACAATAAGCAGGGAGGACATCCTTTATAGCAGCTTTTGTAACTACACTTGGGCATGCATTTGCAAAATATTTATTTAAGTTGTTTACAGTTTTTGATGGATCATTATATTTTTTAGAGAAATTTTCAAGTGCATTCTTATTGTTAATGTTATCAGTTATATTCTTTACTAGTTGCCAAGTTGCTTTAACTTTGTTTTCTGCCTTATTTAAAAATTGTTTGTTTGACATTTTTTTAGCCTCCTTAATTACATTTTTTAGTATTTTACAATAGTAATTAAAAAAATTATTTGATACATTTCCCTTATTCTTTTTATAATAAAGAATGCGTTTTTGTCTACAAGATATTCGTATACCATTCGTGATCCAGTGGTTGATACTTTTATTTAAAGAACATTTCTTTACTACAAAAATTTTGTGAAAATAACTTAAAATTAGGCTTAAAAATTCTGAATATGCGAATAAGGAATCCATAAAGATAGCGGCATTCTAGAGGTAGAGCGGCAGCTGAAATGAGGAGACTTTTAGGTCCCGTTATCTCGAAAACTATCGATTTTTCAAAAAAAATTATAAGGACCATTTTTGTAGATTACAAAGCGATCTTCTATTTTTGTCTAAACAAAAATTCTTTAATTCGCATATTTTGGCAGATATTAGCGAGAAACCCATTTTTCGGGCCTTGAGGGGCTATTTTTAGCCTTTTCCCACCTTTTTATGTTGATAAACTTTTTTTCGCTCGAAAGCATTCCCGAAGACCTAAGAATTGCGCCACAAGGGAAAACTGTACAGATTTATTTACAGCTTTGTCCCTTCATTTACTGGACTAATTGAAAAACTTATACCCAAATACTCATTATGTGCAGGAAGGTATTAAGAAAATTATTTTTGTATCACTGGACGCTAAAATAAGGTTTTTAAAATATAATAAAAAAATGTCAAATATTCTTCATGCATCTCCATTTAAATTAATAGTAGGTTTTTTAATAATTTTTAATTTCTCTCAGATAACACAGGACCACCAAAAAAGTGGTGTGTGCTGGGTGTCGGACTAAGATTTTGCATCGTATTTTTTTTCGCTGAACATAAATCTAAAGTCAAAATTAAGGGTCAAACAGCAAAAAATCGAGAAAAACCCAAAAAACCGACACGGTACATTTACCGACAGAAACTGCTGCCACGGAATGTTTGGACTATATAAGACTATATAAACCATAAGAAATACAACAAAAAAAAATCATAAATCAAAAAATAGAGCTTTCCAAATTGTCTATACAGGGTGTTACAGAATAAGATGCTGATTCTTAAGGATGTTAATCCTTAGGTGATTTTAAGAAGAAAAGTTCAAAGCTAAATCCCTTAAGTTTTGAGTTACAGGTCGTTAAAATCGTTTCTTCATCATAACAATAATAACTTCCTAGATATGTTTATGAAATTTAGCACATATCCTCTGAGTATCAACAGCCATTTTTTGATGCAGGAATTTTTTTTAAAGTTTAACCAGTGGCGTCCGTACAGAACCGTAGACTAAATGTTTTTGAAAAATATTAAGTACGCCGCTGCTTTTCTATAAAATATTTTTTTATAACAATAATTTTTATAATCCCCATTCATGTTAGGGCAAATTTGATTTCTTGACTTTTTGTCGTCGATTTTCGCGATAAAAAAATTAAAACATTTTTATGCATGGTCAATTTATTAGTAGAAAAAAACTTAAAATTTAATTGTTTCATAATTATATGTTTACATTATAAGAACTCTAATTCTAGAAGTCTAGCGCAACTTTAATATTAAATAGTTTTTTTTAAATTTCATACAGGGTCTACCAAATTTGGTTCTAGACAACTTTTAAACCGGTTTGTGTTAAGATTTTTAAATGAATCACCCCATATATTATCTCACTATCTAATGCGGAATTTAAATACAAATTAATTAATTTATTACAAGTATATTAAAATTCTGGACCGTTATTAAGATATTTACCAAAAATGACAAATATGTCCATTTCATGAATATCTAAAGTATTACAAAAAAATCTAGACAGACCCTGTATGAAATTTAAAAAAAACTATTTAATATTAAAGTACCGCTAGACTTCTAGAATTGGAGTTCTTATAATGTAATGTTTAATGTTAATGTTTATGAAATAACAAAATTTATTTTTTTCTACTAATTGATTGACCATCCATAAAAAAGTTTTTATTTTTTTTCCCAAAAAATCGCATGCCGGCAAAAAAAGTAAAGAAATAAAACCCCCTTGAATAAAATTAAAAAAATAGTTTTTTTTTTAGGGAAAAAAAGTGGCGTACATAATATTTTTAAAAAATATTTAGTCTATTTTTGTACGGACACCCTTTTTTTAAAAAAATCCCAATCAAAAAATGGCTGTTGTCTCGGGGTTTTGTAAATTTCAAAAATTCAAAAAAGAGATAAAAATTTTTTTTAAAGTTTTGTACCCCAAAAAGCGGGGGGGGTTAGGACATGCTTTGTTTGAACTTTTCTTCTTAAAATCCCCTAAGGATTAACACCCTAAGTTAGCATCTTACTTAACCCCCCTTAAAAAAGTTATATAAACATTTTTGATAAGATAAATATTAAAGGAGATATAAAGGAAAATGTAATTTTGACAAAAATTTCAGTCCAAAAAAGGATTTTTTAAATTAATGTGATTTTTTTTTAATTATAAATCATTTATTTTATTTATTTGAATCCCAAATCACTTAAAGATTGCAGAAAAAAATCAAACATAAAATTAAAAAAAGAAATTCCAGGGCTATACCATGAAATATACTAAAATTTGGTTTTTTTTAATTAAACCCCAAAAAATTGCATTTAGACAAAAAGGTTATATAACTTATTTAAAGTCTTGTAAAAATTAATTACAAACCGTATGTATTCGGTACTGAGTAACGGTGCCCATCTAGCCGAAGAAACGTTACACACGAATGCATTTCGTTACTCGCATTTTTTCTTTTTTTATTATACTGTTCACGCGTACGTTGATGCTTTTTTTAACGTTTGCTGATTATGAATTCCCCGGGGACGTTATTCTTGGCCATTCGCTTTTTAAGATCCGTAAATCTGTTAATAAATAAAATGCAAATTCGACGGATCCCCAAAGATGCGAATGACAAATAGTTAAGGGGGACTCTTTCGGTAAATTTAAAAACGTATTAAACGTTTATTAAAAAGGATTTTTTTTTAAACAAAGTTTAAAATTTGAACCGAAAAAAGGATGAAAGTATTTTTACAAATTAAAATATGTATGTTTTTTTTTTTTTTACCCTATTTTCCCTTTTTTTTTTTTTTATCTTAAAAAAAATTATAATAAAACGCTCTAATGGATTTAATTGTTTCTTGCTGTTAATTTTTAAATATTATTAATTGTTTATATCTCATATATTATTATTTACATTAATTTTTAATTTTACAGTTTAATTTTTTTTTAAAGGATAAGAAAAAAAGATTTTATTTTTAAAATGAACCAGAAATTCCTGACATAAAATGTTTTTATTTAATTATGATTTTTATTGATATGGCGCGACGAGCAAGTCGCAGATGTTAAATGTTAATGCCCCCAAAAATTGGGCGCTTTAGGTTAATTTTTTTTTACAAAAGAGTTTCTTTTTTTTAGTTTGTTTAAAATGTTTTTTTTTTATTTTTTTGTTTATTTTAATTTAAGAACAAAATATTTTTTTTTGTTTTTATTTTGTTTAAAACATGGTTTATTTCATTTTTTTTATTAATTTCATTCTAACCAAAACTATTTTAATTCGACTTATTAATAAATCTTGTGTAAATTTCATTGATAATAAATAACCGCATCTATTTTTTTTGTAATATAACATAAGTCACGATTAAAATTTTCAAAAAAATAAATCCATTGCAAATTTGGTAGATTCCATCAACAGTTTACTTGTAGTTTTCACTTTACTTTTAAATCAAACTAAATTAAGAATACCTTAAACACAAAATTTTTTTTAAACTACGGACAAAAAAGAAAAAATACACCTTACGCA
>JAHBCN010021726.1:0-14070 GCA_019359885.1 Listronotus oregonensis | reverse complement strand
TTGGCTGTTGTTAATCCCAGACCCGTTTTTTTTTATAAGCCCTCCTGTTATTTTCTTTTACACAGTGCAGTAAAGTATATATTTCCAATACAGAACTGGTGTTTCTAGTGGAATGGAAAATTGTAAATTTTCCTCATTTCACTGTTTACGCCCGTTTCAGTTTAAAGGGGGGAACATCCAGATGATGTTCCAACCGGGGGGGGAGAGGGGGTTGCTGCCACCCAATTAATTTTGGGAAATTTTTACCAAAAAAGTTTTTCTGGAAAGTTTTGGGAAAATTTCATCTGGTCTGGTCTGGTCAACCTGACTTTTTATGTTTTGTGTCCCAAACTAGCGTAGACACCATTTTTCCGTTGCAGTCGGAAGTAGCTTTTTTGCCACGCTCATCACTATAAGGTTAGGTGGTGGAATTAAGACACTCCATGGCTGGGTTGTTTTAATTGCTTCTTTTTAAAAAGTTTAAGCAAGCAAGTCTCTGAACCTTGCCCAGTTCTGTAAAAAGCAGTTCTTTGTCCATTTTTGTCCACCATACCAGTGAGGGTATGTTATCATAGGCCTTACCACCATGGTGTATAACCAAAAACCATGTATGGAAAAAGGGGCCCAAAATTGTTATTTTTTTAATATGTTAATATTTTTTTAGGCGCTTTTAAAAATAATACTTATAAATAAAAAAATAAATTTTGCAAAAAATGCTAGTAAAAAATTAAAACAAATATTCATATAACAAAGTACACTAGAAATTTTTTTTTGAATACTTAATTTTCGCCATTTTCACGGAAAAAAAATTTCTATTTGAAGGGGATGACAAGCTGAAATTAAAACCTGTTGCCTTGGATTTTTCTGCCTTTTTTCGGGATTTTCCTGCAAATATTATTCTTGCCAGTGAAAATTTTTAAAATAGACGTAACCGTGTAATTTAAAAACTAAATTTTTTTTTTGCTTTATGAAATATTTCGACGAGCATTATAAAGGTAGTTGTTTTTTTATTCGTTTGTAAATAATACATTACCACAGGAATTAACAAAAATTTCCAATAACACTAGTGATGAGCGAGACTGGTCTTGGTTTTGGGGCTTGGTTTTGGTCTTGCAGAAAGACCTAGACCGAGACCAAGATCAAAACCACCTTTTCACTTACAAGACCAAGATCAAGAAAACAAGATTACGAAGACTATGATCGACCTGCAAGACTCTTGCACTTCTGCGATATTTTTTTAATATTATAAAGATCAATTTTCATATCCAATAAACAGAGGTATTTCATATATAGACATGACAAAAAATGTGTGGGAAAACCCCCCCAAAAAAAGGGATTATTTAAAAATTTAAAAAGGTTTATTTAATAAAATAATAATCAAATCGACCCCTTTTTTTCTTTTATACAGTTCTTTTAACAACGATAACAAGTAAATTCAATAACTTTTTTTCAAAAATAAGAGATGGTGACTTAATGGTTCGACAAAGCTCGAATTTCCTAAAACCGTTCACGACAGAAAAAAAATTGGGGGTAAAAAAAAACTAAAAAAATACTCTTAAATTCTTAATTTTTTTTTTAATATTTGACTCACTAATGATGCCACTTACAGAGTGCATCAAAAATTTTCAAAATCCAGAAATATATTATTTTTGTTCCACACTGTAAGAATGGCACCTTTTGACTTTTAAAACTAAGATAAAATTGTAAAAATTTTTAAAAAAATATTTGCCCCGCCCCTGTAGGATTTTTTTTACAGGGTGTTCCGGGTTTTTAATTTAAATTTTTGGGTCGGAAACAAAATTAAAAAAATTTTCAGGGTGAAAATTTTTTTTTGTTTTTTTTTTTATTTTCCAACTTTTTTGGGTTTTTAAAGGGGAAAAAAGCCCGTTTTTGATGTTGTTTTTGGGGCTACGGTTTGTTTTTACCCTAACGGGTTAGAAATTGACCCCTTTTAAAAATAAAATAAAACTTTTACGTATACCCTTTTTTAAAGTCTGGGAATTGAAAAATTTAAAAGGGGTAAATTTTCCAACAAAATTTTAAAATTTAACTTAACACGGTATAAAACTTTTTGGGAAAAAAAACGCCCCCAAACCCCTCACCCCCCAAAAGTCACTGGGGTTGGGGCCCCTTTTGGGGGGTTTTTAAATGGGGGGGCTTTTTCCCTTTTTATCGTGTTAAAATTTACTATAAAAAATTTTTTTAAACCCGTTTCCAAAAAAAATTGTGGGATCCTTTGTGTTTATCTCGAAACCCTTCCTGGACTCAAAAAAAGTATATTTTTTTAGGAAAGGGTTTATAGTAACTTTTTTTTAAAAAAAACAGGTCAATATTCTAAGTTTAAAAAAAATTAACAAAAACAATTTAGGTAGGCCGTAGCTCCCCTTTTTTAGCAAAAAAAGGGGTTTTTAAATTTTTTTCCCCCCCGAAAAACCAAATTTAAAAAGAATCATTTTTAAAGAATAATTAAGAAAAAAAGAAAAAAAAAAAACTTTAAAAACCCCTTTTAAGCATTTTGGGCCCATTTTATAATTTTCGACAAAATATAGGGAATTCCTTTTAATTTTGAAAAATTTTAAATTTTAAATGGATTTTAAATATCACTTCCCGGGGACAATATTAAAAAAAATGTCAAAGAATAGATTAATTTTTTTTTTTTCAAAACCATAAAATAATATTTTTTTAAAATTTTCTCGTCCACATTGTTCCCCCACATGACAGTTTAACTATGTCCGAAAAAATATACAAAGGGGGGCGATTTTTTTTAATGGATTTTTTCGCCCTAATTTTTTTTTATTTTTGGTAAAAACTTTAAAAAAGAAAGGGAAATAGTTCATATGAACTGAAAAGTTTCTTAAATAACTCTTTTTTGAACCCGGGAAAACCCAAAGTTTACATATCAGAATCATTTTCACGGAAATTTCATATCTAACCTAAAGTCCAAAATTTCTGTCGGGGGTCATTTAATACCGGCCAAAGAACCGACAAAGGGGTGAATAAAAATCTAACACTAGTAAAATTTTTAAGCCTATATTACTTTTTCCCCCTCAAATAACAGTGAACCGGGCCAAAAAAATTTTTCGCCACGTTTTCTAATTCGCAAGAATAAATCACCAGCCAGCCATCGCACTTTAAAAAAAAGCACGCCAATAGGGATTAAACCCCGTTATCGGGGAAAACAATAAAAATGGCAACACACATTCCTTTTTTACAACTTGGGAAAAGACTTAAAATAAGGTATTTTTCGGGTTCGATGAAACCAGAACTAAACCAATTTTTTTTGCTGCAGAGATATGTGCAACTTTAAAAAAAGAATTCGGTACGGTATTCAGAGTTTTAAAAGGCAAAAAAATCAATATTAGTAATTATGCGGATACTGGAAAATGCGTTTTTTTCGCTTTTTTTTGCACACTTTTTACTTTTCGATTGTTAAACATGAATCAGGGGCTGTTTTTTGGCTGCCTTTATAGTATTTAAAAAAAATTTTAATTGAATTGTTTAATTCCATTTTACGACATATTCCTTTAAATTCTGTCATTTGCACGAAAACATTTTTAAAAAAAACTCATACTATGTTAATATTAAAAAAAAAAAACTTAAAAAGTAAGAAAAAACCCTTAATTTTCAAAAAAAAGTAGGTAAAACGTTTACGTCCGAATTCAACTCGAAATTTTAAAAATGTTGACCTGTTACCAGGTTGTAATAGTTTTCTTTATGACATTTTTATAAGGTATGCGAACCTTGCTTCGCTCGACCCAAATGTTTGATCAAAAATATTATCGATATGGAAATCTAAATATGGAACACGAAAGACCCGAAATAGTTATTGGATTCTACAAGCTGATGATCCAGAGCTTTCTTTCCTTATATAGTGGATTTTTTTTTGATGAAGCAATGCTGTGAATATCGTATTTAATATTGAGATTGCAAGATCGGTGGTAAATTGGCAAGTCGGTGTAACTTGGATTGTCTATCGTTCTGCTTTTACATCTTTTTTAATTTATGTTAAACTAAAATTTTATTATTTTTTTCATGTAGCAAAATAAAATCAGAAAGGTAAAATTAAAGTAAAAATGTTTTTTTTTTTGGGAAAAACGTTGAAAAATCGCCAAAAAAAAATCAAATTTGTGTTCTATGACCTAAAATAGGAGGTGTGCAAAATTAACAAAAAAATTACTTTTTCATTAATCGAATAATACCAAAATAATACAGGCTTGTTACCAATTTAAAGGGTTGATGAAAATGTGAGAAAATAACTTTTGCTTGTAAAAAATATTTTCATGTTTTGACGAAATTTTATCATTTCATCACACAACCCGGGGCACTCTAAAAGCGAGCGATGCGTCATTGACAGAAATTTTGGAATTGAAGTATAGTAGAAATAAAAAGTCTTTCTTATTTTTTTTGCTTTAATTTAATATGCCTCTTACACTTAAAATATGCTTTTTAACGAAATTAATCAAATGTACGTGTAAGGTTCAAACTGGTGTATTTTAAAACTTTAAAGCAAAAAATAGAGTCTCCATCTTTATTTATTATTAAGTATTGAAAAAATATATTTTATTTAAGATTGCTTAGTTTAAATTATCACCACCAAAAAAAAGCAAGACCAGCAAGATTCTTGCAGCAAGACCAAGACCAAGACCAAGACAGGGTGGTGCAAGACAAACCAAGACCAAGACCTTTTTTGGCTTGCAAGACAAACTAAGACCGGCTTGAAGACCAAGGGCACCGAGCTAGTCTTGGTCTTGCTTTGCTCATCACTAAATAACACTAACATACTTATAAATATGTTCTATAGTTTTGTGGCAGATTTATGTTTCAATATGTTTTCATTGGGATATCGCATTACTACTTTTTTGGGAAAAAGGCCTCTTCGGTCCAGGTTCCGGGGTATAACGAATTTTAGTGCTTAGTCATTGAATAAAATAACTTGTAGATCCTGCAACAAGAAAGAAAACCCCCCAAAAAAAAACCCAAAAAATTAAAAATATTAAATTTTTAGAAATTTTGCTCTCAAACCTTATGAAATTCTGATCGCTTTTTACTTTTTATGACGTTTTGTCATAAATGACATTGAACTATTTGCGGGCGATCTGCAAGTTTATAGGGATCAATAGAGCTGAGCAGGCTGAGTTCGTTATACCCCGGGACCCGGACCGAAGTGGTCCCATTTTTCAAAAAGTAGTAAGGCAAGTATCCCAAAGAAAACAAATTGAAACTAACATACTTGACATCCATTATCTACAGTGTGATCAGTACACACTGCTTCATAAGAGACGTTTTTTTTATTGATATTTTTATTCAAAATTTTTTACGAAATTTTTGCTTTGATTAAAATGAAAATTAACCAAAAAATACTAGTCACGTGAATCGCATTATCTATCATATTGTAACTTTTTTAAAAAATTAAAATCCAAAATTGGGTAAAATGAGATTTGTAGTCCGGAAACCCAAAAAAAATCTTTAACAATAAATATAACAATGATATTAATGAATAAAAACTTCTTCTCGAACAGTATACAGTATTCACTTGAAAACGAGCAGAGATAGTTACTGTTCATAACGTTGTAAAAAAATTAAATAAAGACAATGAAGGTCCAAGAAGTTTTTATTTAACCTACAAAATTGTTTATAACCTTCAGAGGAATGATGTTAATATTAAACAGCCAGCACTCTTAATTAATTTTCTGAAAGATGATCCTTTAAAGTTTGACTGCTAGATTTTTTCCTGTTATTTTAAAACCGTTTTTTTTTCTTGGTTTATTTTTATTTGTATTAGGCATCCCAAAATGACAGAACTAATAATAACATAACAATCAGGTCTGGCATGATGGGCTTCTTAACAAACTTCCTTCTTACGGTCTTCCACCTAAGCTTTGCTCTTGGCTCTCCAGTTTCCTTTCTAATCGGTATATCAGTTACTGTGGTGGCATTCTTCCAGCTTCTACCAAATTAATGTGGGGTGCCCCAGGCCAGTGCTGGCACCCACGCTGTTTCTTCTACACATTAACGATCTTCTCTCTTCCACAATCAATCCCATTTATAGTTTTGCTGACAATAGTATCCTCCACTCTGGTATCCAATTTCTTAAGCCAGCATGTAATTCTGATTTGGAAAACAAGCGGAGGTCAATGCAGATTTTTTTTACAAGACCTTAAGCTTATATTGGATTGAAGCGCCAAAAATCTTGTTCAGTTTAATGCCTCGACAACACAGTCATGTTCGCTTTCGCGAAAAAATCTGCCAATGCTCATCCGTTACATATGAGCGGCCAAGTTCTGCAGTTTAATCTTGTCGGCGTTACTTTCGAGAATAACCTCAACTGGCACAAGTACATTACATCCATAGCCTCGGCAGCTTCAAAAAAGCTTAGATTCTTCTTTTGAGCCTCGAGACTCTCTTCCAATCTGTATGTATCCCCAGTCAGACCCTCTCAAAAATATTGTTCTCATGTCCGGGGAATGGCGTCCCCTACAACGCTTAGCATTCTGGACTCCGTTCAAAGAAAGCTGTTCGTCTTATAAATGATCCCACGCTCACAGAAAAAATCCTCTTCTTGCCCACCGTCGAGCTGTAGGGAATCTGTCGCTCTTCTATAGGTATTTTCACGGCTTCTGCTCAGAGGAGTTGGTCAGTATAATTCCTTCTCTGGCAGCTCCCATCAGAGCAACACATAGTGCAACTTTTATGCATCCTTTTACAGTTCAGTTAGAGAGGCCCCGAATTCCCTTTCTTCTTCCTTCATCCCTAGAGTGTCAAGACTATGGAACCCCCCCGAACCTTCCCTCCCAACTCCAAATTTAAGTCTCGTGTGAACAAACTCGCTCTTACCACACTTAAGACACCCACAATACGTTATTACTTAGGCATTAGCTTTCGTGGACTGTCCCAAGATAAGAAAAAAATAATTGTATAATCCAATAGTGCCTTTTTAAAAGTTGGAACTTACCTCCCACGGAAGGAAAGCTTACGGGTTCACCTATTATAAGTGCCACCTGAAACAATAAAAAATATTATGGTTAGAAAAGTCATTTTAAAAAGATATATGAAAAAATGCAATTTTTTTAATGCCCAAAATGTTCTTAAAAATATTTAAAATAAATTTAAAACAAAAAAAAACTTGTTAAATTTCCACTGTAAAAGTTTAACAAGTTTGTTTGTTTCTTTACGTGTTTTAAATATAAATTTTCAGAAGTAACAGCCACCTGTATTCAATATTTAAATAATATTATTTAAGTTACCTTCAGAAAAAGACATTTTTGAGGTTTTTTTATTTGACAAAAACCTATTTTTCTTTTCATAAATTTTTCCTAGATTTGGCATTTTTAGAAACAACAGAAGTTTCCCAATTTTTTAAATGATAGTTCTCTCTTTAAGAGCTAAGATCGATTTTATCATGCTATGAATGGACCAACGCACCAGACAGTTTCTTACCCTTGTTAATATCCCCGAGAAATGTCAGCCAGACACTCCCTTAAGCTATTTTTTACTAATTAGTAATGTTGCCGAGAGTCTCTCCATGTCTATTATCTTTCATTAAAAGACGGGAAATATCTCCTAACGATCCTAAAACTCTAAGCAAAAAATGCCATGTTTGCCAAAATACATTTTTACAACTGTAATTGTTAAAACTTTGATCGTTATTATTAAAATAAAAATCCAATTTGTTTAATGTAAGATTACTACATAACAATTTGAATTTTAAATTCATATTCTTGGCAGGGCACTGCACTTCTTTGATTAAATCAATTTCTATGCCAACATAAAAGAATCTAGTTTCAAGAAAACTAAAAGTATTATCGAACTTTTTGAGAAATTGTTCCTATTTCATATAACAAGCTTTATATGTCTTTGTAGTATTTCTTGTATGTAACAGAAATACGAATTTCCCGTAGAAATCGAAATATTGAGTTAGTGGAGATTTACTGACACCCATGGATAAAACAATGTTTTTGATATTTATTTTTATAAACTTCTTTTGTAAAAGTATTATATAAACGTTTTTAATGGTATAGTTTCTCCCATTTTGAGCTTAAAATATTTTTTGCTTCCTAGTTAGGTCAGGTAATTTTTAGGGTGTTAGGGTAAGTATTTTTGGCAGGCAGGCGGTTATTTTTTCTGGTTAAATGGCCCATCTAATAAAAAATCAAAAATTTAACATTTACTGACGTCAAAAATCTATCATAAAATAGAGAACTCGTATGTTCCTAACACTCCGCATAACGTTTCTTGAAATTTTTTAAGGAACACACAATTAAAACTGCATACAAACCAAAACCCGGGTAAAATATGTTAAACCCCTACTTTATTGTATGGACAGGTAACGATAAAGAACTTGAAGGTTTCTTAAAACATCTAAATTGCCTCCAACCTTGTATCAGATTCACAATGGAGAAGGAGCAAAATTCGTCGCCCTACCTTTTTTCGACGTTTTAGTCAAACGAAATAATGGACATATACAAACCTCGGCATACAGAAAACCTACCCACACTGGACAATATTTACACCAGAATTCTAATCACTCTAACAGAATGAAACTGAGGGTCATACGTACTCTACCGGGTGACACAAGATGTTGTTACCCCCCCAAAAATTTTTGTATTTTTCAAAATAAAAATTTGAAAATTCAGTAATGAAATAAGTATACTAATATGCAGTTTTTAGCATAATACTGTTGACAAAATCACTTCCGGTTTCACCGGAAGTGATACTAGTTTAATTTAAATGGAATGCCCTATTTTCTTAATATTCGAATTCGCTTTAATTTTTTTCTTTAAAATGATATATCACAACATACTTTTCTTTCAAAATGGCGCCGAAAATTCAAATTTTCCTTAAACCAATAAGAGCCCGTATTTTTTTTACCAAAATCTTTTTTCACTCAGTAGGCCCTGGGAACACAAAAAGAAGTTTATTTTAAAGCATTAACATTGCCATCTAACTAATTCCAAAATGGCGTTTGACAATTATCCAAATTTTTTATTTAGGTACAGGTATTTTCAATGGGAACCCCAATTTTTTGTTCTTTCTTTAAATTCTACGCGAAATTCCTGTGATTGTATAACAAGATGATGTTTGTAAAACGATTAACGATAAAATTGTACTGTTCTGAAATAATGTAAAACATGCATCGCTTCATAAACACCAAGCAAGTATTCGCTAAAATAGTGGTTGCCATGGGCTCAGAAACATGGACACTGTCAACAAAACACGGAAACTGTCATTATTTTTAATTAAACGGCCATTTTATTTGATTTGTGTTTTGACTCTTAGTGTCTACATTTCTATTTAATTATTTTAAACGTTTATTTAACTTGTACCAATATGAATATTCAGTACACTCAAGATGAAAAAATAGATATGTTGCTAATCTATGGAGAATGCAGAAAAAATGCCCACGCCGCTGAGCGCTTGTACGTTGAAAGGTATCCAGAACGCATAGGCCGTCATCCTAGTAGACAATACTTTAAAATAGTAGAAATGAAACTTCGAAATCAAGGGCAGGTTGAAAATTATCAGGATGAACGTTTTATAATTAGTGAAGGTACCGAAATTAATGTATTGGCTTATGTTGAAGCAAATCCTCGTGTCTCGACAAGAGAATTGGCGTTACTTCTTGATATTAGCCGGGAGACCGTACGTAGAATTTTAAAGAAACATCATTATAAATGTTATAAATTTGAAATTCATCAACATTTGTATGAAAATGATGCTGAAAGAAGATTAATGTATTGTCAGTGGTTCCGAGAAAATATGCACCTTAATGAGAAAATATTATTCACAGATGAATCTCATTTTCCAATAATGGTGTATTTAACAGGCATAACACATTACTGGTCGACTGTCAACCACCATGAAATGATAATGGGGAGCCCATCAAGTGAGGTTTGGCACCAACGTATGGGCTGAATTGGAACCAGTGTGTTGGGACCAATCTTTTTCCAAGGGACATTAACAGGAGAGCGTTATCTGAATATGCTGCAAACCAATCAACCAATATAGACAATGAAAGTCCAATATTCTGGTGTTATTGATACTCCGCATAACTATTTTTTAAGGGTTTTCTTTGGAAGAACAAATTTTGTATCCATGCCATGAGTGTGGGGGTGAAATAGTTGAACCCTTAAAACGATAAAAGGACTATCTGTGTGTTACAAAAATGGCCCTCCAATCGCAGTAAAATAAAGACGCCCTTGTGTTCCAGAGGACCGTTTTTCAACTTCACTTTATAGATTGCGGTCAAGTTCACACCATACCCACCGCTACACCAACGCCTGTTTATTTAATGCTATTCTGGAACACTTTTTAAGCCAAACACTTATTATTAACAATATAAAACGTGTCGAAAATAATGTTTGGTTTACGACACAATTAGTAAATCCACTCTATTAGTGCACGTGAAGACAATTACCTATTGTTATTTAGGATGCTAACTTTGAAACAAAATAATTTATGAATTAGTGCATACACGGGCGGAAATACATGCTAACCAGTTGGTCTTCAGGACTAGTGCACACGTTAATTATTTGATTTTGATAATAATTGTAGGTTAATTAACAACAGCAAGCTTACCTGTAATAAACAGTAACGATTAAAAAAAGATAAATTAATCAGTGACTATTCAAAAAAAAAAAAAAAAATTGATGAATGAGTCACGATTTAAAAAAATCTAATAAAAATAAATTCCAATTTTCAGCTTTACAACAAATATTTGCCTTTATTAAGTGGATAATTAATTAAAGTAGCGTCAGTGGATACATTAAACAGCAAAAATTTAAAAGTCCTGTCCGATTTTGATATTTTTTTTTTAAATAATTTTGTTTCTCTATATTATTTAAAGTCTAAAAATCTTTTAGAGGTAACAAAAAACTATTTAAATTGTTTAAAAAATATTTATGATATTAAAGCGATTTTTTTAAATCGCTGTAACTTTTTAAACATTGATTTTAATTTTGTTTTCACATAGATTTTCTTGTAGATAATTAAATTTTCTACAAAAATAGTTTTATATTAATTTCTTGTATTTTTCCCAGTTTCTAAAATATCGTAAACTTTAATTTCTGAGAGAAAAAATACTCCAACTTCCGGACTGTAATAATTGCCTATAAGTTTTTTATATTATAGTGACATACATAAAATGAATGTACATACCAAAACAGGAACTAAATATATTTATTTAGAATTTTAACAACTAAGTTTTACAATGTATGGTAACAATGTTACCATACATTGTAAAACTCAGCTGTTGTTGATGTTACCAACTTCTAAATAATGTATTTAGTTGTAAGTATACCTAAAATTGTGAAAGATTTGCCTTTTTTTGATTGTATGTTTTTTGTTTTCCATATTGTAGACCTGAGGTAAAAAATAAATATTTTCGAAAGGTCGTTAAACTAAGAAAGTGTTTCACTTTAATTAGCCCTCTCCTGGACCGATACCTAGAAATTTAGTACCTTTGTTGTTTAACTGGTCGTAGATTTATCCTTATTTATATATATATATATATATATATATATATATATATATATATATATATATATATATATATATATATATATATATATATATATATATATATATATATATATATATATATATATATATATATATATATATATATATATATATATATATATATATATATTATATATATATATATATATATATATATATATATATATATATATATATATGTATATATATATATATATATATATATATATATATATATATATATATATATATATATATATATATATATATATATATATATATATATATATATATATATTTAAACGATTTTAAATATATTTTGTCGATATTCAAAGTTATCCATAACCAACGTGCAGATAATTCAAGAATAAGTAAATTTTCCTGCACGTTTTATAAGTTTGCCCCACTACGTCGTTACTCCTAAGGGGCCCTCTATAAATTACGTTACAGAATTTTAGGGTTTTTGACCCCTCCCCCATCCCTGTCAAAACTCCTCACATATGTAAGACCCCCTCCCCTCTAGTTTGATGTCACATATTTTAAAATTTTACATCTAAATATAATCCAAACCGTAAAACCATATTTTTTATGTTTATTAAAAATATTTTTAAAAGAAATAACATCAAATTAAATAATTTAAATATTTGACAAAATAAAAACAAGAATTCTTTAGTTTTTCGTCTACATTTAAATCTGGCGTTTTAATAATTTAGATTTTTTATTGTGATGTCACAAAGCTGGTATCCCCCCATACCCCTTGTCACACAATATCACAATCCTCTACACCCCTTATCCCCCCCTTAAGGTGTGACGTAATTTATGTATGGCCCCTAAATCCACAAATTTTTGCTCTAACAAATATGACAACTATGCTTTGCATTGTTGCGTTGTTTTTAGTGTATTTCTTTCACTAGTTCAATGAGAATAATTTGTCATTATTTAATAATTAATATTTCAAAAACTGTATTGTAACAATTAATGGACTAATTTTTTAAAAAATCTTTGTTGTTTAATATCAGTTAAGTTTTTCAAAAACATCGTAAAAAAAGTTTGAAAGTTAAAATTATATATGTAGGAAAATTTTCGTCATTCCGTATAGTACAATGTATAAGAGCCTCAAAAACACTATCTTTGCAATTAAATATTTCCAGAACCCAATTGTTTATAAATTTTATTTTGAACCAACCAATGAGAATTAGTTAAACAATAACACTGGTCCACAAAAAAAGTGGTGTGAGCTAAGCTAAATACTTTTTTTATCTGCTATAGTTTATATAGTCGTAGTCCAAACATTCCGTGGTAGTAGGTTTCTGCCAGTAAATGTATCATATAATTTTTTGGTTTTTTCAAATTTTTTCTTTCACCCCCCAAATTTTACTTAAAATTCTGTTTTTGGGGAAAAAAATACTCTCAGCACACAATACTTTTTTTGTGGACCTGTGTAACGGGATAAATTTAAAAAAATCCAAAAGAAAGTGTCTCTCGTAATACAACTACCTTAATAACCCTAATTCAATCTATATTTTGACAAATTTCTATATCTCTATATCCAAAATTTACAACCAGTTTATAAAGCATTCATTACCGACCTGTATAAACCCAACAAGCAGTATACACTGCTCCCCAAACGGTTATAAAGCTAAATTATCCTTTACATCTCACAAAACGAGGTCACCTATGTCATAATATGTATGGCAAGGGGTTGATTGATAGTTTTAACCGGGTCGACTTTAAATATCCCTAATGAGATCTCCAATATATAGACTAGATCCACCCTTATTTTCCAATTTATGTCAATCCAAATTAACGCGGGCCTTATCTTCGAAAATAAATTATCTTATCGATCATTTTGTCATTATATAATGGTTCTTAAAAACTTTTAAGATTACTTTGGCAAGACTTTTATGATGTCGGCAAAGTAAAACAAAATAATTTTATTTTATACTCTACTTTTCGAAAGTTTATGGATTTAACGACATTCTCTAAAAATTTGAGAATAATCCGAGCATTCTAAATGTACTTTTCTGCCTCTTAAGGCGACTGACTTGTAACCGAACGTTGTAATGTCATGCTCGCTGAGCATTACATTACAGCAACCCGTTCAGTTATCACAACATCATTGCGAATATTCGCGTTTGAATTGTAGGTCTGACCGAACAGCACGGCGCTGCATCAACAAATTTTCAGAGCTTCGATGCCGTCAGGGCCAAAAACCCTTTTTTTTAAACAGGCAAATAAACAAAAAAGGGTTGTTTTTCCTAAAAACCCCGGAAAAACGTTTTGGAAAAGGGTAATATTTAGTGATGAAAAAGTTTTCCAGTCAAAATTTTTAAAGGAAGTATGCTATATAGACCCCAAATTCAAGATTTGAAGAGACATAACCCAAAAAAAAAACATAATGGTAGGTTTTCGGTTAATGTTTGGGGATGTATCGGCGCAGGATAGGTGGGCGTTTGCCATCATATCCCCGGGGAGACTTAACGTAATTTTTATCAAAAAAAATCCAAAAAAACATGCTTCCAGCCCTATAATGTCTATGGGAATGATTTTATCTATCAACGACACTGTCCGGTCCATACAGCCCGAAGGGTCACC
>JAHBCN010021725.1:0-13901 GCA_019359885.1 Listronotus oregonensis | reverse complement strand
AATTTTAAGTTTCTATTTTGAAAAGTGCCACATAATTTTAATGAGTAAATTAGTCAGTCAGTTAGTCATATCTCAGAAACTACTTGATATAACTTTCTTATTTTTTTTTTGCAGAGAATTAAAATACTTTTATGAATTCTCATACCAAATCTCATACCCTTATGTGCAAGGATAATGAAGTTATGATAGGGGAAAAACGCTGAAATGTTTCGTGTAATTTACACACTGTGTGCGTGAGGCTGGAAATTTACTTGACGCACTACTGGGCGCATAGATCATGTGCAACATGGAAACTGATTCATTTTTAAACTTTTTATTTTTAACCCTTTTTTGTTAGGGTAGCTTAATCGCAGTCGTAGACACAAGTTCCGTCTTATAGTAAGTAAAGCCCGGCCCGACCACAAGTCAAAATCCAATCTCGGATAAGGATCTTCGTCTCCCATGCCATTCGCGCCGAACTCGCCCATTTCTCTCTAATAAAAATTGATTTTTAAACGGGCCGGAATTTCCTTGACTAGTACCAGCAGAGACAAACAACGAGACGAGCAACTAAACGTAAATAAATTATCCGAGAGAGAGATAGCTGTTATGCTTTCTTTGTCTGTCTACAAGGAAAGCGAACGCAGATGGCGCCCGAGGCGGATTCTCGGCATTGCCCGCGAAATTCAAATTAGTAATTCTATTCTTTTCCTTGTTTTATTAAAAGGAGGTGGGTAAAGATCAACCATTTTTCACCCTTCAAAATCGAGAAAATTTTAAGTTTCGATTTAGGCCATTTTTTTACATTTATATTAAGTTGAAGTATATTTCTATAATAAATAGATAACAAAATATAAACTATTGAGAAAAAATCCTTCAAACTTAGCACATTTATTTTTTATTCATTTTAAGTGCCCTCTTTTTAATTCGAAACATTTATTTAGACACTTGATGAGCCAAAATAAATTACCGATAATAAGTATTTTTAAGTTTACTTGTTCCAGTATTAAAAATACTTAATTAATATTTATTATTGTGACGTAAAAATTGCCTAAGCAAATTTTGCAAAATAAGATTTAAAAAACACTTAAAATGATGAATTCAATAAACATGTCATTTGAAAGTTTTTCTTGATACTTGTTGCTATTTTATTTTTTTATCTATTTATTGTAAATGTAAATACAGATACTTAAACTTAATATAAATAATTATAATAATATTACCTAAACCGCGACTTTCAATTTTCACGATTTTGATGGGAAAATTGGTCGATCTTTACCCACATCCTCAGAGGTTCAATGAAAAAACAACTACTACATTTATTTGGTTTTTAATACATTTTTTACAGACAATGAAATTAAATATAAGGAAAAAAATACAGGTAGTCATAATTCATCAAATTTACAAATAAAGATAATCATTATATGTTGTAACTGATTAAATGAAACCAACAAATAATTTATTTGAGTGCACCGATGCTGCTTTTGATTATTATTTCTGAGACAGCCATTTTTTCATAAATGAAACAAAATACATTCAAATTATGACAAATAATAATAGTATTCTTTATTAACAGTTAAATTAATTTACAAATTAACATTACCGAAACATTAGAAAAAACAACAATAAAAATGTAGTATATTTACAATTAGGCCAACAAACATATAATATGATAAAGCAAAAGGATAATGATACTGCCCATGAATCCAACTAATTGCTGTATAATATTTTATTTTAAATGTGTTTCGATGTAGATGGAGTGTTTTAATGGACATGGACAGCATCTCTTCGGACTTATAGGATATTAAATCCAAATATGCCTCTCTGGAAAATGCCTACTACATATTCTTCTGTTTTTCAGAGATTCGCCGGTACACTTGAATCCCAATTTTCTTGCCAAATTCTAGATCTAGAAAAAAAAGGAAATTTAATGAGTACCAAGAAAACTTTGAAGAAATGCAAATTCATATGTAATGATTACCAATACTATTAATAAAATTTATAATATTTCTCAAAACGGATAATTAATTACCTTCCTAGATAATTGTGTATCCAGTAAAATAAATAAGAAGGCTTTTTGGAAACAAGAATATTAATAATCTCTTTTATTATCGGCTGATAACGGTTACATTGTGAATAAATATTAACCTCCTGCATCAAGAGAAGAGATATTATAACTGTCCCCAAAATTCATTTTCGAGTGTAATATATGTATAAGCATCTTCAATTTTAATTTTTTTTATGTTTTGGTATAAACAATAAAAACGTTCATAATTCAACATTTAAAAGGTTAGTTTAAATTGATACAAAACAGCTGATCAAAATAATTGCCTTTATCCACCAAGACCGTAGGTTAAAAAAGATTATATTAGCTGTTAATAATCCGATTGATCCTAGACTTTCCGAACAGTAGTAAACCAATTTTGGTTTACTTTCCAAAAGTTAAGATTAGTAATCTTATCAATCGGTTTCAACTGATCACCGTTTTCGAAAAGCCCTTTCATGTAGATATGTAAGAGAGTTTTTATTTATCATACCTCTCTAGATTTCCAGGAAATGAGTGCATCTTTGAGAGCTCATACTCTTTAGCACCACAAACAAGGCACGTAATAGCTCCCATATTGACTGTTAAAAATAGGGTGAATAGCAAGGGCTATCAGTAGTCTAGAACATAATTGAGGAATTATTCTTGCAGATTCACACTTCTCACAGAACCCTTTAATCACTAATAGAAGTCAATAATCAAAGTCAAAGTAAAAATAATTTGGGTGGAAAACTATTAAAATCGCACAATAAATCACAAAAAACCGTAAACAGCTTACTCAAACAAAACGGCCATTTACAAAAATGTCAAACACAAAATCGATCGATCGTCGTCACTTACCTGAAGCAGCGTTGTCAGGTTAACATTTTTTTATTCAGGTGTATCTTCTGTCTCTTAATCTAGCGTGTGTCAAAAAAAGACCAGAAATCTGCGCAAAGCTTAAATAGAGAATCTGTAATCAACTTGGCAGCCAGGAAAAAAGCGATGACTGCTCCATCTACGTTCGGTTGCCCTGATGAGTGACAAAACATACATATAGGAAGTTATGTAAATCAAAAAGAGATAAAAAGCAATGGTCACATTTTAAGGGCCAGTTACTCGTCTCGTTGTTGTCTCTGGTACCAGTACAAATCATTATATTTTTTTCTATTGTAGTTTAATTTATGATGCAGTATTTTGAATGGACTACAAATTTAGCGCTGTTCCAAATAAGATCGAATACACTTTACCAAAAGTCAGAGGTTTTCAATGCTTTAAAATATTATTTTTGTAGGAGACTGTACACAACACGTAAGGTCGGTTAGTTTTTCAGTGATATTTTACACTATTTAACATTTTTTTGGCCTACCTAGTCCTAAAATACACCTTACATAAGAGCGACTACGTAAGAAAATATACATATTTCTTAATAACAAGGATTTAAAAATCAATATCTTTTTAACAAAACAATAAAAAAATTAAGGTTTTTTTAAAATTTTATAATACTCTGGTTTATATTGCTTTAGTTTTTAAAAAATATCGTAAAAACCGTTTTCGAGATATTCCGAAATGAATGCACGGCTTTCATACATGACAGATATTGACAATGTTAATTATGCACAATTTGATTGTTAATATCACAGACAATAAAAAAAATCGTTTTTTTTTTTAATTGGATAAAAGACACTTTTATTAAACCTATATTTCAAATTCATTTAATTTTAAAGAAAAAACGTTTTACGCTTTTTAATTGGTAATAATTGTGTGTAAATACCGCCAAAAATATTTTGTATTTATTTATTTAAAAGAAAAGCATTTGGAAAAAAAATTGCTACTTACAAAACAAGACACCCGCCTCTGTATTTAAAGACCCATCAATAATTTCAAAGGCAGTTGTTAAAATGTTAACTATATTATTGAAAAGTGCAAACGGAATCGGGCGGGTGTTAATTTAAACTGCCTGCAGTTGGCAACCCTTTATTTTAGGATTATAATTATTTGATTATACGCTTGCACCTTTTTTTCAGAAAGTGAACCGCGCACAGACTATAAATAATGGTTTTATTACAATAATTTTAAAGAAAAATGTCAGAGAAGGTGCGTAAATTTTGGTTTTTATTTGGTTGGCGGCGAACAACTATGTTGCTTATGGGTTTCTGTATTTTAATGGATTTAGGAGTGATGTGTTAATAAGTCAGACATATAGGTGGACTTGTGGTATAACTTATATATCAGCTTTTTAAATAAATATAATCCTGAACATTGCGGAAGGATTGGGATCGCATTTTTTTATCGACCTTGTTGTGACAACGCGAGGTAAGAAATGATGCATTTTCAAGAACATGGACGTAGTGACGTAGAAAAAAAAAAAAAATAAATGATAAAAAAAAAGAAATGAGGTACCTGATACAACGGTCCAATAAATATTTCATTTTCTTAAGTTAATTTGTTACTAGTTTGTTAAAAATAAAAAAAAAAAACATAAATGTTTTAAGCTGTCTGAATGAGACTACCGCCAAGTTAAAAACAAGTATTTGTATCAATCTGTCAGTTTTAATGGCATGGTAGATAAAATTTTTCTTATTTAAATTGCAGTTTGCTTTTTTGCAGTTCTACGTTCTAGCATTTTAAAATTGTTTTTTAATTTTTTTTTCAATCATTATTTTCGGATTCGGCTTAAAATTTTTTTTTTTCCTAACAAGTGGGAAAAAGTGATCTTTTCCCCCGGGGGTCAGTTACACGAACGCCGCAGCGGAGTTCGGGTAAGCCCAAAAAAGGAAAAGTTACTTTCCCAAGTGTTGGAAAATTTTTTTTTTAAAGCGGAAAAAAAAACCAACAAATTTTTTAAAGATTTATGAATAAAAATTTTTTATTAACAAGGGGAATTATACATAATTATTTTAAAACACTTTAGAAAAGTAAAAATTGGTCGCGTTTTGAAATTTTTGCTGAAACTTTTTTTTTCTGAAAAAAAAGTTACGGCGGCGTTGGGTTTTTAAAAAACCAATTTTTGCAACTGGGGAAGAGTTTTTTGAACCGAGTTTTTAAGTACATTGGAAATGGCATTCACTTTTGTTTCTGGATAGGGAAGGGTTTGGAAAATTAGTATTTTGTTTGAAATATCCTTTCTAAAATTTGTTAAATTTCCCAAAAGGTATCCTTCACGACGATGTAACTTTGCCCCAAACGTTTAATGTTGGATATTTGTTCTCCGAAGTTTGCGAGAAATGTTGCAGAGGACCGGGAAAGCTTGCCCAGTATAAATTTCCCCGGGTTAGGAAGTTTGAGATAGGCCGCTAATTCCGATGACATTTTTCCGAAGTATTAATGCCATACTTGTAACACACTCATGTTTATAGTTAAAAAAAATCGCCTATGTGGGTTTGGCTTTTTAAACTGGCATACTTTCAAAGAAAAAAATTTTCCTTTTGGCATTCAGAAATAAAAAGCCAGAGCTGATTTTTATCGGGGTTTTATCAATACAAATTTTTTTGGGCTTCAATATGGTTAGACATATTTTTTTTAACCCCCCTTTTTAAAAAGGAAAAAAAAAATTTTAAGGGTTTAAAATTTTTTGGGGCCCCCCTTTAAAAAAAGTTTTTTTGTTTTTTTAAAACTTTTTTTAGGTATCGACCATAATGTATTGTGTTTACATGTTTTTGATAAAAAAAAATAGGCGAAAAAAATCTTTTTTAAAACTTATCCCTTACTTTACCCAGCTCTCAAACATAGCAAATTCTTTTTTTACCTCTGACGAGATTTCATGGTCAGGGGATCTATACTTACTATTTTGGCTTCCATAAAAATCGATCTGGTAAATCGTCGTTAGAATCCATTAAAAATATTTCTCCAATTTGGTTGAAAAATGCGTGACAGAAAATTAATTTTTATAGATGCAGAAACAATTAGTTGGGGTTCTATAAATTTTTATAATTTATATGAAGATATTAAAAATATGTTTTCATTTGGGGTTAATTGGATTATTTTATTTTATTTAATAAATTTATTAAAAGACTGCAAAATTACAGCCGTGTCTTAAATTATAATTATTTTTTAAGAAAATTATTATTTTTTTTAAAAATTAATACAAAGATGTTCCAAAAAAAAAGATTTAACTTTTCCCCCCGGGTGGGAAAATTTATATTTTTTCCCCTTTTCGGGAAAAATATATTTTGAGTTTAGAAAAAATAAACAGATATTTCAAAATTTTTTTATAAAAGTCAGGGGGAGAAAAAAAAAATTGGGTATTCCTGTACAGTAAATCAAAAAAGCAAAAAAATGATTTTAATTTTGTTTATTTTAAATACTTTTAATATTTAATATTACTATATTAATTATTAGGCTAAATTGTTAGTTTTAATATTTTTTTCACATTGCCAAAAAGGAAAACTGGCATGCCAATTTTAATGAATAGAGTAGGGGTTTTGGGGGTGGCCCCTTAAAGGAGAAAAAAAAAATTTCCCCCGTTCCACTTCCAATGACGACGGCGATTCTTAGCATATTATTTTGGTGAGGCATGCAGGGGATTGTACAAGCGACCAGCTATTTTCTATAACTTAAAGTAATAGACTTAAGTTTTTTTTTAAAATTTAATTTTAAAATTAACAGCTATCCAATAAAAGGTCTGTAAATTTAGTTAGTTAATGGCATAAATATTCAATTTTTTAATCCATTACACCGGGGGTATTGTAATTTTTGGGGGAGTTTTATAATTGGCTCGTGTATTGCGAAGCTCAGCAGGGAATGTCTTTGTGCGTTTATTAAATGAAAACTTTTAAGTCTTTTTTTAAAAATTATTTTTTTTTTTATTGGATTATGGATTAGGTTTATGGGTGTATTTTTTCTTAGAATAGCAGTTTTTATTTTATTTTTGGCTTAAGTCTATAAAATTTAAAACCCTTTTAATTACAATGTATAAAATACAACATTGTCAACATAACCGCATTAAAACAAAAATACGTAAAAAATTTAAAAAATGAATTGAAATTCCCCTTTTTAACGTCCTGGCCGATACCCCGATGCCGATCGCCGTTCGCCGAATCGACCGAATGCCCTGCCCACGGTTTTCCCCCCTTTTTTTGTTGGGCCGAAATCTTTGTATGCAAAAAATTATTTTGGGGGCCCGTTTTTGTGTTTCTAATATTAATATGGATTTATTTATTTTTATCGTTTAAAACGATTTTTTGCCATTTAATTAGCAAAAGGGCAAATGCTTTTTATTTTTTTTTGTACTGATTATATAAGAAGAAAAATTTGGTATTCAAGTTCTCATGTTAACTTTAAAGACGCTTACTTACGTTACAACTCGCATTTCCAGAAATTCCCATTATAGAGCTCTTGACGATGACCATATGGTCTAAATTTAATTTTATTTAATTTATTATCATGTGGGTAAAATCACGTTAAAAGTAATTATACGCAAATAAGCTGGGTTTTATAAAATTAAAAATATGATGACCCATTTATATTTTGAGCTAAATAATAAAAAAAAAAAACTAACTTTTTTAAAAAATTTTTTTTTGTTTTTTTTGGTGATCCAGTGTAATGCATTTTTTTTAATTTCGCTTAAGAAATCTTCAGAATAGGGTTTTTTCAATGCATGAAGGGTTTTTTGCCGTCGAAAATCGTTTAAAAGAATTTGTTTTTAAGTTTAGGAGCAAATCAGGATTATACGTTGAATGACTTTTAAATTTTAATTTCGTAAAAATAGTCAGTGGTTTGACGAGATGTGTGACACGGGCTTTTTTTTGATTAAAAATTATCCAAAGGTTTCGGACAAACATATAATTTTGTACCATTCAGTATTTATCTTCTTATGTCTCAAAAAAACCGGGTTTCCACATGACTATTTTTTTCCAAAAAAACAGGCGACCATTTGTTACAAGTTCTCTGAGCGTAACAATTTTGTTGGCATTAGTTCATCTTGAAACAAATTTTATGGTAACTTTTATTTGTTTTAGCTCACGTGTAGATTGGCACTGAACAATCTTATACACTTTTTTAAAGCCCGCTGGTTTTTTTTAGGCATTTATTTACACTAGGCGACACAAACTTTTTTAAAATTTTGGCAGATTATGTGAATCCAACGAGATCAAACCGGGTAAATAAACAAGGAGTTTTCTACAAAGCTCAGTCACAAAGGGTGATGCTTCATCGCCAAAATTAAAATTAAGTTATTCGATACACTGTTGTCTTAACAATCCACGTCGAAATTCATAATAAATTATTATAAAAAAATTACCCTTTTAATTTTAATTTTTTTTGCTGAAAAACAATTTTTCAGGGACTGTAAACAACACAAATCCACTTAAATAGTTTCATACGTTATGAAAACATGATCAAAAATGTCAAACTTCCCGTGAAAATGTCAGATGACACCATAAACAATTTTGCTTGGGCTCAAAATATAAGTAGTGTCGATTGTAATTAGCAATAAATTTACTTTAAATAAAATCATTGTTTAGTTTCTATTTGACCTCCGACCAGTGATGACACGCGATAAAAAACTAAAAGCTGTTTCCTTGAAGGGAATTGGGGGATCCGTATTAAAGGGGGCCAAGGTGTGACCCACACCAATTAGTGGGGGTTTTTCTTCTACGGCTAGACGCTGTGAGAGATGATTATTGGATCCGACATTTTTCCCCTTTTTTTAAAGAGGTGTTTTCAGTGGCGGAAATGGACGCGCGCAGCAAAAAGCCTAGAACTGACAGAAACTGGCTATGCGCAATACCAGTAGCTGTCCTTGGTTTTACCGATATTATTTATGCTCTGGGGGCTACAGAGCCCGACATTCACATTTTGTAAAAGCTCACGTTGCGCACATCGCAACGTGTGAGTGGAAAGGGGAGTTAACTGGCGAGTTAACTAGTTTCAAAGCCATAAACAAAGCAAGTCAAGTCAAGTCAAATCATTGTTGTACACTATTGGACATAAGTATTGCAACAAATTGTAATTTAAAAATTTATATGATATTAACGCAAATAAAGCCTGCTCTAAACATAAAACAACTTTTTTTTTTAAGTTTTCGGATTGAACCGTTATTTACGGGTCTTCCTCGTCTGATTCCATTAAATTAAAAATATTGTATCGGTCTCATCACAAAAAACCCTTTTTCTCCAATGAGCGGCAGCCCAGGTGATATCCCTTTTGTGCGAATGCAAGGCTAGCATCTCTATTTTTGCAGATATTGGGTGTTTTTGCTGGTCCCTACGTAATAAAGCCTGCACTAATTTTCTTTGAATACTTCGGAGGAAGTGTCTATAGGGGTATAATATGGTTTAATCTGAGAACCTGACCCCAGGGTTTTTTTGCGTTTATCAACTTGTCTGCGTGTACTTTTTTTTTTTTTTTTTTTGGCCTGCCTAATTGGGAATAGTATCTAAATGATGTCTTTCATTAAAATATAAGTTGTCCGTGACACTGTGCTGGAAATTAACGAAAACCTTTAAGCAATAGCAGTTTTGTTTTTCTATTCGGGAAATACTAAAAACTTTTGAACTTAAATCTTTGGATATAGCAATTCCTTTTTCCATTTCCAGAAATACTTATTTGAACCGGCGTTAACAAATTCTAAGATGCAAACTTGGAATAACTCCCAAAACCACTACACAAATGCAATAAAATATGTTTGTTGCAATACTTTTGGCGCTTAAAAAACAGCACACTAATAAACATAAAAGTTTAAAATCGTCAATGTTGACGGAATAGTGTTTTGTTAAGTGCCAGATATGATCACGGCCAACTCGAAAAACAATGTTGTTGTTATGTTTAGAGCAGGCTCTCGAGTATGCGTTAAATATCATACAGATTTTTAAATTATCAATTTGTTGCAATACTTATGTCCGATAGTGTAGTTTTTTATATTCTAGACGTTCTCACCATATGCACATACCATTTTTTATATTATTACCCTATAAACTATACTAATATACACAGGGGTTATAAAAGAGTAAAAAAAGGCCATGCACGTCTCTGATTACATGTCCATACCATCATGATAGGTGACGCGCACTTGCCTCAAGTAATTTTTTTCTTCACGATTTTACAAACACGTAGGATGTCGATTGGACCCCGCACTATCTTAAATTCGATCAATTTGTTTATTCTATTACTTTAAGAAGCATATTCGAAAACAGTTTGAAATTATTACATTGTAATAATCCTATTGTAAAAGATGGATATGCTAATCTTGAGTAGAATGCGAGAAAAAAACAAGTACCGTTTTTCTTTTAATTTTATCGCTGAGCCGATCTGAAATTTCGGTTGGTACAAAAACCACATGACGAAGTTTGGGTCCCATTATAAAGATAGTAGATGGGATTTTAATCTTTATGGAAAGAGACACTTGAATGGAGAATGTTGAGTTTAAGGTCTAAATCATCTTTAATAAAAATTATGTTAAATGTAACATAGTTATTTTTAAACCAAAATATTGACTTGAAAGATTGGCAAAGTTATTTTAAAAAATGAATTTTTGTTTTCCCTAAATTTAAGAAAAAAACTACTAAATTTAACAGAAAAAATCTACTGCCACTAAATTTTTATTCTTCATTTGTGAAAAATAAGAAAAGTTTCAGTAGTTCCCATTTTAAAAAAATTTTGCCTTCAAACCCTATTAAATAATGTCTAAGGCCAATTAATTTATTAGAAAAAATCAAATATAATTAATATAATGTTGCTTCTTAACATAGTACAACAAGTAGAAAAATTAAATTCTTGGTAGTTAAGACTAGGTAGGTAGGTAGGTTTAAAATGAGTTGACTTTTTACGCCCTCCACTGCGACCGCTCTCTATTGTACTCACACCTTTTTATATTTTTCCCAATAGGATCAGACTTCAATGAATCCGATATCAGATTGGGAGAAGTTCTTACATCTCCCTTCTTTTCCCCCAAAATTTTGTGTCGGGCTCCGGGGAGCACATTAATATGCCTTCTCCCGATCTGGCGAGGTAGCTCCCAATCCTTGTTACAGGAACCAGATATTCCTTCTGAGGCCGCATCTTCCCGGGGTAACCCGGAAAACGGTCCTATCCGCTTTCTGTTTCCAGGAACCCTTTCCTTTTAAAGGCGGTTCTGTCCGCCTTCTGTTTGGATTCAGGGATCCTTTTAAGCACCGTTTGTGGAGATTAGCCCTTCCCCATGAAAAGGCGCCGGACTTTCGAAAGGATTCACCCGTTTCGGTCCGGCGCACCTTTTCTGCTTGTGACCTTGGGGGGCACCTCTCGAAACGAATTATCCGTTTCCAGCGCCCTTTGTCACTTTTTTTTTTGAAAGCGGTTCTGTCCGCTTTCTGTTTGGAAAAAAGAAGTATAGTCCACCCCGGGGACCCCGCATTACCGCAGTAAGGCTAGATATCTGAAGGTGTCTCCCAAAGGGGCCTCTGAAATACAGGGCCTGTCCAAAGGCACCGTTGAGACATGTTAAAACACAATTGTCATTCACTCATCAGCCGGGTTTTAACAGAGTTAAGCCTTGTGTTCATCAGCTTCGCGTTCCATACGCTAGCCAAAAGTTGCCGTTTAAACAGCAATCTGCGCATTTCTAAAAGATCCTACTGGGCCCAACGGTGTGGTCAGGTGGGTTTTAAAACAACTCTTTATGTCAAAAAAGTTCAATTTTTTGTAAAAAAAAAAAAAATATTTATTGAAATAAGTATTAACAAAGAAGTTTTTTAAAAAATTGAAAGAAAACGTAAAATTATTAAATAATATTTGAATAAGTTTTTTCTTAATAGCTTCTTTTATAAAAAAAACAAAATTTAAAAATAATACTTAAAGGCTCCATGGTTTGAGTTAAGCCCTTCTACTTAATATTGCCCAAAATCTTCAATCGGAGGCCTGGGTTAAAATTTGGGGGTTGTCATTTTTGGGGAAAAAAGGGATTGGGTTCTAAACAATTTTTTTGTTCCAGAGTAGTGACGAGGCGCAAGATGTACCAAAAATAATGTCATCGTTGGGTGATGTGTGTTAATAAAATTAACTAATTTCGGAAGGCATCATTCCGATTGAATTCAATGTAATTTCCTCCCCCGTCAACTTAAAGTTGAAATTCCACCCTAAATAGCACCCCAGGTAAAACTTGTCCTCCAAAATTCTTTTTGATTTATATTTACTTATTTGGAAAATTTGAGTATATGTATAAACCGTTATTACCCTTAATTTACTATGAGCAAGGTAAATATTTTGTCATCCATGAACACAACTTTGTTGGCTGTGAAGTGGTGTCTTCTAAACCTGCAACATATTGGGATCCTGTGCAACTGTTCTTCGGTGTATTTTGGACATTTTTCCATTTTCGATACTTCAGTCCTTTCTGCTTAGTTCTCGGCTAACGGTCATGTACATTACATAAATCTACGACATAATTTCCGGGTCGATTTTCGCAATTGGTCTTTTGCGTATTCCCCCAAACCTATTTGACTGGCGTTAGCAAACCTTTTGAGGCTTCGTTTTTGGAAAATTTCACAATTCCTAATGTTCCATTACTATGGTTTAAAATGTGGTCCAGAAACTGGCAAAGTTTCGCTTTGTCCGTAGAAGGACTGACGCTTGTTTTCGTTAAATTTAGCAATGGACTTAGCAATTTTAAAAGTTAACAACGGTTTAAAATTTTAACAAAATGAATTTAACAGGTTGCTACTAAAATCATTAAATAAACTGCAATGACGTTTTTTAAACATTCTAAACTTGTTAACTTTTAACGCTAAGTCCTTGCTAAATTAACAACGGATCATCACTCGCGTTACTCCTTTAAATATATTTACAATTTCACGTTTTGGCAACCGTCAACTAAATTGTATACACATTTTCGAATATCGTTTACTTTTTAATATTTGAAAATATGATATGACATATTAAGTTTAAAAATTATCTAAAATTTGTTTCCAATGCGACAAATTTGAAGTTATTTGGGATTGATTTATCAGACCATACACTTTTTCCGATAATTCTGTTACATACTTGGGGTAAAAATTTATAAAAACAGCAACTTTTCTTTTTCACTTTTATTCAAAGTTTAAGAAATAGACTGATTTTGTTTTTAATATTTAATTTGACAGTAAAAATAAGCCAAGTGAGTGCTTATGTGCATGTCATTAGGTAGGCATCGTTATTAAAGCAAATACTAATAGCAAAATCAAAACTTTTCTTTAAATTCTCAAAAAATCTATATACTGCAGGGTTATGTGCAACATACCCTTAACATAATTAAAAAAAAATACAATTACCATATTATTCAATTTTTAATTTTGTAATAAGTAATTGTAATTGCATATATTTTTGTAATTGGTTAGAAATAACACTTTTTATCCAAATAAAACTTTAGCCAATTTTTTTTTTATATCAAACGTTATAACAGGGTTATACGCATTTTACAGTCAAATATATAACGCTCGTGCCTAATCAATCTCCAAGTATTTAAATACCGTACGACGTCAGAGTGCATCAAACATTATGTCCAAGGGGGTTATTTTACCATGCCGGCGCAGGCAGTCTTGCCACATTTTATGTAAGAAATCTACCGAATGTTTAAAATAAAAAATTTAAAAGGTTAAATAAAGTAATTGAAGATTATTTGAGAGTTTGTTTTAATACACGAACTCACATAAAGAAGAATCTAGAGATTTTTAAAAAAATTTTGCTCCATAATAATATTCAGATTTGTTTTTATTATTTTCACCCTTTTTTTTTGGTGTAATACATTTTTTCTGCCCATTTTGATAGGATTAAGAAAAAAATAATATTACCAAAAACTTTTAAAAAGTTTGTATAAAAAAACAAAATAAATTTTTTATAAAATATAACACAAAAATTATGATACTCCACCCCTTTAAAAAATATATTCTTTTTATTCCTATAAGTATCATTTTAATATTTCTAAATAATATTTTTTTATTTTTTA
>JAHBCN010021724.1:0-13873 GCA_019359885.1 Listronotus oregonensis | reverse complement strand
CTACCATTTTTTAAAACATAATGTCACCGAATATGATTTAAGAGTCCATTCGCGTTTAAAAAAATTGGATCCAATTTGGGGTTCGGGAAATTTTTTTCTAAAAAGGGTATGTTATCGAAAATTTTTAAAAAAACTATATAAAAGCCAACACTTAAATCTAGGCTTCTGCTGTAATATTTTTTTTTTAAATTTAGATTTAGTTTTAATTTTTCCCTTTTTGAGGAAAGTCACCCTAAAATGGGGTTATGTTTAGATATTTTTTTTCTCTTAACTCGACTCATATTTAAAAAATCCGCTACAGCAGAGGCATAATTTTTTCCCTTTTCCCTTTTAAAAATGGTGTATATTTTTGTCATTTAAGTAAAAAATAGTTAAAAAAAACGTTATCTCCTGTAGGCTTGCAATCGGAACAACATCGATCATACATCGAATTTGGAAGAACCTAAAAAAAATATAATTTTTTTAATGGGGCTATAGAAAATTTTTAGGAGTTTGTTAGTTTTCCCCACCGTCTCCACGTCCTTTCGCCCGCCCCCCAAGGTGTAGCGAAAATGCACTTTTTTAAAATAAACATAAACATTGGATCCTACTTCTACAATTTGTTTTATTGAAATTTAAAAAAGAAAAAAGAGCTAAAAAAAAAAAAAACCCCTTCGTAAATAATAATAAATTAAAATTTTTTAGTATAAATAATTTTATTGTTATTTAAATTTTAAACCAAAATATATGAAAAACCCAAAATCACTATATGGCCGCCTTTAGCATTCTATGATCGCATTTTCCCTTATCCTAAACGGGGTGGTGGGGTTCCAGGAGCATTTTGAGGACTAAAGGTTATTCTAGGTACAAATCCAGATTCACCTTCAACGGTATACCAACATTCATAAGCCTTCCATCGGGAAGAAGAACGTAGTAGCTGCCTATTACTTTTCCCTTTGGGGTTCCCCCCGATTCTTTTTGGGCCCAAAAAAATGTATTTAAAGGGAAATTTTTCATTTGATTGAAAATCGTACGGGAAAAAATAAAACATGTTATAGGTACGATTCCCTTAGTTGTAAATAAGCCAATGTCAATTGTTAAAAATCCCAAAAACTTTGCCAAATAAGGGCCAAGTTCCTTTCCAAAAAATCTCAGCTTTTTAAAGTACTATGTTCTTTTTTTGACTGGGAAATTTTTTTACTAAACTTTTTTCTGTGTCAGTGAATTTTTTTTTTTTTGAATTAATATAGACAGTTTTTTTATTAATGTTGGATCCCCAAAAAAGAATTTCCCAAGTAAAAAAAAGAATTTGGGGGGAAAAAAAAAATTTTGATTTCGGCAAAATTATTATTAAACAAATATCCAGTTAAGCCTTTCGGAAAAAAAACCATCATCAGTGATCAACAGGAGTCCCAGCAATTACCCCTTTTTCCTTTGGGGGAAAAACCAACCGCAAGGCAGAAAGGGGGGTTAAATAATTTGAATTCTGTATTGCCAACAACTTTAAAAATTGTTTAAAATCAAATTTAAACTGAAAACATTTTGGGGAAAAAATTAAAAATTTCCCAAATTTAAGGTTTTAAAACCTTTGCTTAAACAAAATTTTATTAAAAGCGGCCCTGTAAATTTTAGTTTTCTTTTTTTTTCACAATGCCCTAATGGCCCCCAATATCATTTTGCCCCCCGGCGGGACCCGGGGCCTCCCTCCCACGACTTTTCCTTTTTATTTAAAAAAGAAGTTTTTTTGCTTTTCAAAAGCATTTTTTAAAAAAAAATTTTTTGGGAGTCGTGGTAGAATCGAACCCCGGGGCCTTTCGTAATTTACATTAGGTACGGGGGTGCGGACAAACGTACATATAAGGAGCCATCAGGGCATTGTACAGAAAAAAAAAAAAAGAAATCCTATAAACTTACGGCTATTTATGAATTAACTAACCTTTTAATAAAATTTTTATTACCTAAAGCGGTAAACTACGACATGCAACCCATCGTTTTGGTCCCGGAAAAGATTATCTTAAGTTTTTGAATTTTTTAATTTTGCCCCAATCATCTTCGGTTAATTGATTTTAGTTCAGTACATTTTACGTTTTTTAAATAAGAATTCAAATTATTTGTACCCTCATCGGTGCTGCCCCTAGCATTTTTTTTTAAGTCTTCAGGGGAAAAAAGGCAAAGGAAACTTTTAAAAAAAATTTAAACCCCACTAAGATATTTTTTTGGAGACAACAAAATGGTATCTTGGGGGGGGGTATAAAAAAAAAAAAAAAAAATTAATAAAAATTTTTTTAAAAAATTCACTTTTTCAAGGGAAAAAAATGTGAGTTTTTATTTACATTTTTTTTTTTTTTAATTTTTAACTTAATAATGATATAGTCTGTCGATGTCCTGTTTAATATAAGGTACGCCCAAGCTGGATCCTGCTTGACGAATAGCACTGATGATAGTTTCTACCGAAACCTCTGGTCCCTTGGGTTGACCCTTCTGGGGAACTGTCAGCAAGGGGCCCGATGTCAAGGCACGCAGACGCCCTTGTAATAATCAGGGGCAGGATGATGGCATATTATTGCCCCAATGCAAGCGGCCCTAAACTTGGTTGAGAACGGGGCTCAACGGAGGGCAAAATTTAAATCCGTCTTAAATATTTAAAAAGGGGGTTTTATAGCCCCTTTTTAAACCATTAAAAAACAAACTTTTAAAGAAGTAAAATATCTGGGGAAATTTCCTTTACCAGAAACTTAATTGAACCCGCAAAAAAAAAGGACTATCGTAAAGCTTAACGGACTAAGGGCGTGCCGCAGACTATGTGGTAAAACATGGGGTCTAAAAACCAAAATGATCTACTGGTCATACATTACAGTTTTAATACCATAGTTACTTATCCACTGGTCTGGTGGCCAAAAACAGAGGAAAAAAATACACAAGGAAAGTTTTGAAAATGCAAAGACTTGCCTGTCTGGGAGTTACTGGGGCAATGAAAAATTACCCAGCAGACCCCTGAGACAATGTTGAACCTCCTTCCCCCGCACCTGACATAAAGAGGGGAGGCTACTGATGCCTCTAGAGTAACCAAAAAAATATAAAGTCAGGGGACCTGATGGGCACCTTAAAAATTTTGGAAAAAAACAAAAAACTCGACCCAACCCACGGACAGATGCCTATAGGGGGGACCTTTTTAGCGCTTTTTAAAGTGGTTATTCAAGACCGCCAAACTATGAGTGAGAATGCACCAAAGCAGAAAAAAGGCTCACTTGTTGGTACACTGATGGATCTAAGATGGAATAAGGGTTGGAGCAGGGCTTTGGGCCTAGATGCAGACTTCAAAGTCTCTCGGCGGGTCCCCCCATTTTAAGCTGAAATCCATGCAATTGACATTTGCGTTCTGAATGTGCCAAAAAAAGGGCCCTTGAGGGGCAACCATATATATTTTATGGGCAGCCAGGCTGCTTTGAAGGCATTGACTTCATGACTTTTTTAAATTTAAAGCTAGCCTGGGAATGCCGACAACAAACCATCGGCCAAAAACAACAGAGTTACCGGGGGGGACCAGGACATAAGGGGGTGGAGGGAATGAAAATTTCCGATCAACCGCCAAGGAGTGAGCACAGAGACCATTTTATGACCGAGCTTTATGGCACCACTAGAGGAAACCTCTAGAGGAACTCAGAACATGGGAAAAAAGCAAAAAATTTCGGAACAACATCCCAGACAAAGACAGGCGAAAAGATTTATTTCGTATTCACCTACACAAAAAAGGCTACGGGAAACTTAAAAAAAATGAACTTAAACTGGTTACCGACTTCCTAACGGGACATGGCCCGGGAGGTTTTCCCCCAAAAAATGGGAAAGACTGAGGTTTTAAACAATGTCGGTTTTGTCATGAAGCAAACAAAACTGCGAAACACATTCTCTGTGAATGCAGAGAACTGACCCGACAACGGCTTAAATACCTCGAAGGGGTATATCTTACCCTAAAGATATTATTCAGCTTGCACCGCGTAGTATCCTGAATTTTGCTAATGGTATAGGAATTACCGGGCACTAAACAACGAAAGGTATTCAAAAAAGATCTTTTTAAAAGGTCGAAGTGAAGGAGGGCTACCCCGGGAGCCGAGCGACCCCGTTTATTAAATAATACTAATACGTCCACACGGCCACAATAAATTTTAAAAAAAAATGTCTAATTTTTTTCTTATTTTAAGAGGTCGAATTTGTGAAAAGGATCCTGACCCTTAATTTAAATATGTGTTTATGGAAAGATCTTCTTTTAATGATTTAAATGAATGGAATGAAATACTGATTACATTTTAAATCCTGGGAACAATTTTGATCTCAGAAACTCAAATTCAATCAGATTGCTCCTGTTTTAAGGCGTTTTGAGAAAAAAATGTGCAGTTTCCAGATTTTTTGTTTTCATGTCCCCCAAAAGCCTACTTGCATACCAAATTTCAAGTTTATGCCCCCCTCGGGAAGTCCCCCCCAATTTTATTAAGGGGATAAAATAGTCAGTCAGTGGTAAATGGGGTGTTTTTTAAAGATTTTTTCCCAGGTAATTAGATTACCTATTTAAATTTTTTCATATAAAATCTCATATCTTTGGGAGCGATAACGAAGTTATGATGGGGGAGAAAATGCGTTTAAAACCTTTCATGTCATATACACACTGCGTGCATTAGGCCACTTTGGCCTGACGTATTTGGGGGCCTAGTTTGATAGCCTAAAAGAAAGCGATAACAGCGGGTATATAAGTTTTTAAGGGATGGTCCCTTTTATTCCCCCCCTATTTCAAATTTTAAAAGATAAACATTGACATAAAGGTTAGTTTATTAACCAGCCCAAATTTTCTCTTGGCTAATGGTCAAAGGGGGCCGCTTAGAACTTGTGCGCGCAAAAACCCATTGCCCCTTTACGAACTTGCCGACCGCCTGAGAAAAAAAAAAAAAAAAACAGATTTCTAACTGAAAATTAAAAATATTTAAAATTAAAACTACCACAATAATACAGGACATACCTACAGTCCAGTTGTTATCAGAAATTTTTTTGGAAATTTTATGTCTGGTACAAACAAGGTGTAAATTTTAAAAAACTTACAAAAAAAAATTTGTAAGAGTGAAAATTTCAGCAACAAATATACATACAAGCAGGAGAAACGAAATTTTTAGGGGGGGTCCCAAGTCACTAGATGCCCCACTTCCCATGCAAAAACTTCCAATAAAGCCAAGAAAATATTCGATTTTATGACACACCCTGTACTTTTAAAAAATTTTCACACCGTATCATTAAAATGGTCGAATAAATGAAGGGACAAAGCTGTAGAAAAAAATCTGTACATTTTCCCCCTTGTGGCGAAATTTTTTGGGGTCTTCGGGAATGCTTTCGAGCGAAAAAAGTTAATCAACATTGACAGGTGGGAAAGGGCTGAAAAAGGGCCCTTAACCCCAAAAATTGGGTTTTTTCCCCTAATATCTGCCAAAATATGCGAATTGGGGAATTTTTGTTTAAATAAAAAAAGAAGATCGCCTAATTTTTTTTGAAAAAACGATAGGTTTTAGATAACGGGATCTAAAAAATCCCCTTTAAATTTTAGTTGTCCTTTACCGCTAGAATGCCGCTATCTTCATGGATTCACTTTTGGGGGCGAATTGCCCATTACTTTGCGCAATAATGTACATTTTTTAATCATTCAAAGTTCATTCGAATGAAAAACCCGTACCTATCATTGCATATATTTTGGGTCCAATCTGATTTTTCTAGAATATTACTAAAAAACGGTCAAAAAAATTTTTTTTTTTAATATTTTGAGAGCATCTCATTAATTTATTGGTATTTCTTTTTAAAATGGTTTTTTATTAACATTTCTTTTTTTTAATAATCTTTCTCTCTCGCTCTTTCAAACCTGATTGGTCGGCGGAGTGCGATAATGTGTGTGATACACATCCTCCCCCGCTACCTATTCAGGCACATAGAGAGAGGGGAAAAAGGGCATGCTACTATTCTTCTTTTTTCTCTCGCACACTTGTTTGCATGGCCAAGCAGGGAAGGGTGCCTCTAGTAGGAAAATTACTGATGTGTATAACATTTGTGCCAAATTACAATTTTTCAACTATTTCATTTTCGAGATTTTTGCAATAATATTAAACTTTTTTAAAAATAGAAAAGGGGTGTTACTGAGTTAAATTCCTTTATGAATTAATTGCAGATGACCCCCTAAAAAAAATTGTCCGCAAGTTGTGTAAATAAAATTGCAAAATTATGTCACATTATCTGTATCACTCTGTGATAAATAAAACGGTGTAACGTTTTTAAATTTTTTCCCATACTTAATGTAATTTAAAAAAGCTACTAATTTATCCATTAACTATGTTAGATTACAAAACAAGTTGGGAAAAATTTACAAAACAAAAAAAAAAATTGGGGACCAATAAAATACAGGTTTTTTGTTTAATAAGTCCTACGAATTATTCTAAATAAGTATGTTTTAGAAAGATCCTTCCTGCTTTAACTAGTAATAAAGAGTAATATTTATGAAAAGGGTTTGCAAAATAAAAAAATTTTAAAAACAGGGGGTTTTCAAAAAAACTGTAAATTTTTCTTGACTAAATTGTTTATTTATATTTGATTATTATGTTAATTTGAAACCCCCTAGTGTAACAATGACGAATACAATTGCTGGGGCAACTCAATGATACGAACACAGCCTTTAAAAATCTTTGAAAAATGGATTGTTTTAAAAAAAAAGACAAATTAAAGTATGCCGGTTCTGTCCTACTTATCAACATATGGCAAGGTTTCTTTTTAAAAATTTTTTTGAAATACGAAAAAACTAGTTATCGTCTACTTTACATCAAAACCCGGTCAAAAAAAATGTACTACTACTGGTTAAACGAGAAGTAGCAAAAATATAAAGACCAAAAAAAAAACAAAATATCTGTTATAAAAATCCGCCAACTTTAGAAAAGTATTTCTGTAAATAAAAAGAATTAAGCTGTTACGTTCAATAAGTTTTGGTTAAATTATTTTAAAGTTAAAGAATGGGTTTTTTAAAAAATAAATAAATTATTTAATTTTATTATACAAAGATAATATGAAAAAATTTTTTACCGGTTGTGGAGATTCATCCACTTTAGGAGATGTTTTAAATCCCTCTCTGGGGAAATTGAGGTGCAGCCTCGTTAAAAACTAAGAAGACAGAGTGTTATCACTACTGAGGAGGCAATGGTATATTCCCGATAGAGCCATTCTAAAAAAATTTAAAAATTTAAAAAAAAATATGTTTTACATAGCACTTTCCCAAAAAAAAACTATGGCAGTAATTCAACACCTCCCAATAATGATCTGTCAAAATTGCATCCAAGTATTAAACATAATATCTGTAAAAATAGATTTGTCATACGAGAATCTCTTTAAAAAAGAATGTGTACCGCGTCCTTACATATTAGATTTTTTTATTTAACTCCTTAAAAACCCCATGAACGTAAAACCCCTATTTATAAAACCTGTTAAAATTAAGACAGTATCTTTTAAACCCAAATTTTTTTACTAAATTTGGTTAAATTCAGTTATGATTTTTTTTTATATTATCTTAAATTTGACCCCTATTAATGCCATATAAACCTACGACAATGACAATTTGTCGAAATTGGGAAATTTTGTTTTAAGGGTTTATGTAAAATGTGTTTTGATTAAATTTATTGTATTTTTAAAAATGCGATTTTTTACATATTTTTCCCAGTTATTTTTTTTAAAACTATTATTTTCATTTTTTTACCCTTAAATTAATATTTAGCGTACGTCCATAACTCGAACAAACTGTCAAATTAAAGTTCTAAAATTCATTTTTTAAAAATGTTGTCTCGTCAATTTAAAAATATCATTTTATTATTGCATTTTTAAGTCACGAACATTTTGCAAATTATGAGGGGTATTCGGTAAGAAAATTTTGAACAATTTAAATTTAAAAAAATATCAAAATAAAATTTATTTTTTCCCACGACTACTATGAAAACACCAATAAAAAAAAAAAATTACAAAAAAAGGAAACAAAGCTTTTAAAGTGACTAATTTCATACACTCGAAATTTTTTTTCCCGCATTTAATTGTAAAAAATATCGGCTTGATATTTTATTTATACACTGAATTCCGCTGAAAAAGAAGGCTTCTAAGCGCCAACAAACGTCCAGTAAACCGGATTAAGGGGCCATGGTTTTCGATTGCTGGAATACCGTTTATTTTTTCCATGTTTTAATAAAAAAACGTATAATATTAATTAAACGTAGTGTTAACAATTTTTTCTACAACTGCTATAAAACCACCAATAAACACAAAAGTAACTAATTTCTTTCACATGTGCGATATTTTGGTAATCGTTTAGATGTGTGGCTTCACTTTTTTGGGATGATTAAATTTTTTTGAGTTGTCAAATATTTTTATTCTTAAAGTTCATTATAAAAGGAAAAATTCAAAAATGTCAATTTTAAATATATTTTTTTTTATATTTGAAATATCCAAAAATTAATATTTTTGATTTTTTTTTTTGAAATAATTTGTTTTTACACGTTAAATATGAAACAAAATTACAGGAAATTGCTAAACCTAAATAATTTGAATATTTTTCTCTTTCTGGGAAATGGCGTCTCCTACAACAGTTCGTCTTATTAATGATCCCACGCTTTCAGAGAGGCTTCCCTTTTGCCCACCGTCGAGATGTCTGAGATCTGTAGCTCTTCTATAGTATTTTCACGGCTTCTGCTCAGAGGATTTGGCCAGTATAATTTTTCTTTTGGCAGCTCTCAACAGAACAACACGTAGAGCAACTTTTATGCATCCTTTTACAGTTCAACTAGAGACCCGAACTTCCCCCTTTCTCCGTTCCTTCATTCCTAGACTGTCCAGACTATAGAACCTGCTACCCGCAGAAGTTTTCCTTGTCCTCCCAGTCTCCAAAATTTATGTCCCGTGTGAACAAACTCCCAAATTGCCACACTTAAGACACCCACGGTACATTAGTACTTAGGCCTTAGCCTTCGTGGACTGTCCAAAGATAAGAAAATGGATTATTACCACAGATTTTTTTTATTTCACTTAAGAGATTCGTAAATCCGCCGTAAAATAGAACAAAATAAAAAAAAACATGTCAATATCTGTATTTTTCGATTTTTATGATTAAAAATAGGTGGAGCCACACATCTATACAATTACCAAATTTTAAAACTATCTTAGATACAAGCAGCCCTATTTAACCATTTTTATTTTTTTATTACTACAAACACAAATTAAATATTTAAAAAACTTTGAAGATTTTAAATGAATAATGAGTTATATCGGCTACTTCCCTTTAAAAAAAAAATAAAAAAAAACCCTTTTTCCCTAAACAATTTTACAAAAAAAATTTACCCCCATCACCTCTTGCACATCGTCATGCAAACAAAAAAACAATAAACAAAGTTTCGGGGTTTAAAAATAGTTTTTTTGCACTTTGATTTCGACAGAATTTTTAATTCATTTATAGGGAGTCAATACAAGGACGGATGTCTTACTAAGATGAGTTAGGTTTTTTTAAATTTAATCGCTCCCGCTTTACTATCAAAATAGTGTTTTTTAATTAATGGACATCTATTTTAAAGAATGAAGATATATATAGGCAAAAAAAATGTCTTTAACGCCAATAAAGTGAAAGTTTTAACTTTTATCAATTTTTTTGTAGGTAGGTTAAATACAGTGTGTCCCAAATTGGGCCTACTTTTTGGGGTAACTCGGGACCCAAATTGAGCTACAGTGTTGGTTAAATGGGAAAATTTTTTGACAATTTAATTGCAAAATTAAATCGTTTAATTTTATTGGTTTTTTTTATGGTTTTTGAGATAATTAAGAAAAACCAAAATGGTATATTTTTAACTTTTGCCTGTAGCTCGCAAACCACCAATTATTAGAACACTTTTTTACGAAGAATTTAATTTAAGAAAAAAATATTTTTATAACATTATTTGTGTTTGAGATATTTACCCAAACTTTAGATTTTCATACGGACGCCATATTGGATTTTTACTTTTTTTTAAAAAAGAGCCCTTCAAGAGCTTTTCATTGATGTATCACAAGTCGGGTTTTTAGATTTAAAGCTCTAAAAATGAAAATTTTTTGTGTTTTTATAGTAGGCTCACACTAGATTTGGTAAGGGCCCGCCCCGTTTCATAAAAAAAAAATGATAGGCCCCCGGGAGGGGGCATAAACCCCAACCAAGACATTTAAGATTCTTAGTGATGAACTTGTTACCCGATGGATCTTTTGTAGGGGAAAAAAATTAAAAAACTTATAAAAAAAAAAAGTGATGCTTCTTGAAAAATTAATACTTCCTAAAAACTAAACCGATAAAATTAAACACAACTGTAAAACAAAAATGTATCAGTAAACAAGAAAATAAAATCACAGTACATGTTTTCCCTCCATTTTCCACAATTTTCGCATTTTTCCAACACCTTGCGGGTTACTCGGCGTAACGTTTTTCCCGGTTGATGGAAAAAAAACACATCCGTACCCTGTTTTCCCTTTTCCCAGCCTAGTTTCGGGCGGGAGAAAACGCGTACACCTCATTTTTTGCGTGTCCCCAAGGAAAAAACCGGGGTGTGATGTCCGGTTGACTAGCGGGCCCAAAACAATTGGCCCATTATTAGAGATTATGTTATCATTAAAGGTATTTCTAAGGACCTCCATCACCCCCCTTTGTGCGGGACATTCTTTCCTTGCTGGAACCACAAATTTTTAAATTTTCTTTTTGGCAGAACTGTATTTCTAATGGCCAGTAAAATCTGTTTTGCAGGAGTCGCAAAATTCCCTATCTCCATTCAGATTTTCCCTTCAAAAATTTTTTTCCCCAAATTTTAAATTTGTTTTTAAAAGAAAAATAAATGTTTTATCAAATTTGTAACAAAAATTAAAGGCTTTTAAATTACCGTGATGCCACACCAAACGTTAAAACCAAACCTTGTTTATAGCCGTCTTTCCAAATTTGTGGATTTTCTTTTCCCAGCAGTGAAAATTTTCCTTTTTAAAAAAATTTCACAATTTGTAATGGGGTTTTTCGTCTGTCCAGAGAATTTTGGTTTGGGGAAATTGGGTTTTCTGTTGACATTTAGTAATAAACCATTGACTAAAGGTGATTCGTCTATTGAAATAATTCCTCTGAAGACCCTGGACAATCGGGGTTTTGTATGGATGAAAACGGTTTTTTTTTAAAAACGATGCACAGATGACTTAAAAATTGTTGTTTGTTCTTCCACTTTTCAAACCCGATGTTGGGGATCATCTCTAACGTTTTCCATTATAATCGCCTCTTCCCTTCATTATTTTTTGTTTTAAGTTTTTTGGGGTTTTGGTTTACAAAAGATTCATGGGCTAAGAAGTTCGTAACTAAGAATCTAAAAAAATCTTTGGTTAGGGTTTTTGCCCCTTTCCCGAAATTTTCTTCATGCAAGTGCTGCAGCTCCCATTTTTGTATTTCGATTTATAATAAAATTTTTAGCATATCCACCTTTTCATCATTAGAATAATTAAGACCCTTTTTGTAAATCTTAAAATAATAAAAAATTGAATTTTTTTTTTGAAGGCGTGTTGACATTTAATTTTTTAAATTATAAAATGCGTATCATTTGTTTTTTTTTGGGAAAAAGGGGGGGCCATTACGCAGTCTAATTGCCTACTATCAAAACACAAAAAAATTATAGTTTTTTGGGGGTTAAGAATCTGAAAACCTAGACTGTGATACTAAAGAAAAGCCTTTTAAGAGCTCTTTCCCAAAAAAGTAAAAATCCAATATGTCCGTATAAAAATCCAAAGTTTGGGGAAAAAATCTCAAAAAAAAATAAAAGAAAAATATTTTTACTTAAATTAAAAATTTCCCCTTAAAAAAAATGTTTTTTTTAAAAATGTAGTAATCTTAAAACTGTAAAAATTTGGGAGTTTGCGAGCTAGAGGCAAAAAATAAAAAATAACCCCTTTTAATTTTTTTTTAATTATCTCAAAAACCATAAAAAATAAATAAAATTTTTTAAAACAGATTTAATTTTGCAATTAAATTGTCTAAAACTTTCCAAATTAACCAAACTGTAGCCCCTTAATGGTTCCCGAGTTACCAATACATGTGGGCCCAATTTGGACACACTGTATACAGCGTGCTTTCTTTAAATACAGTACGAAACTTTAGAGAATGATTTAAAAAAACCTTATGAAAAAAAGCTGGGATGGATCCTACAAAAAAGGAACCCATTCACGGATCTGGATCCTCGTAAAGATATCGAACCAAAATACGAATCACGATTTCTTTTTGGAAAAAAAAGGGAAACGAATCCGGGAAGTGATTTTATTTATCGGGTCACGAATCCGGATCATTTTTACTTTTTCCCCTTAAAAAAATGGGCCCCGTTTCATAATCCAGGTGTTATTCAAGCGTCAAAGATTTTTTGAAGGACCCCGAGGGGGGCGATATATAAATTTACCCTTTAAATTTTAAGTGCTGGGAAATCTTGGCCAAATTTTGTTTTGGTAAACATTTTTTTAAATTTGAAAATGTTATTTCTAAGATCAACATAAAAACCAAACCCCCAAATGGAACATTTTTTCGAACTTTATTTCAAAATTTGCGATGCTTGATTTTTTTAAGGTTTTTTAAAAGTGATTCTTGAGATAACCTTAAGCGACTTATAAATGGGACATCTTTTTTGTAATTTTGGGGCCGTTACATAATTTTCCTTTTAAATATAAAAATATACTAAAATTTTTAAAATTTATTTTTTTGGGTGACGCCCCCAATAGAAACAAATCAATGTCCCATTTAACAGTTCCCCAGGGGGTTTTTTCCGGAAAAAAATTATGAAGATTAACAAAAAGAACTTTTTAACCCTAAATGCGGGGAAAAAGTATGCCCGTTTTTGAAAACCCCAATTATGGTTTCGAAAAAAAAAAAAAAAGTTGCAATTAAATCTTTTTCTCCGGGCCTAAAAAAAAAAATTTTTATTGTTTCTTATTTTAAGATCTTTGGAAAATGTTTTAAAACTTTATCTAAATTTCCGAAAAAACAAATTTTTATGCTGATTAAAAAAATTTAAAGTGAAAGAAAAAAATGGCAAATTTGGCATTTATAAAAACCCAAATTTTCCTCAGATTCGGGATATAAGAATTTTGGGGGGGTAAATAAAATTTTGGGAAAAAGAATCTTGGGTGAAACTTTAGAAATTTAAAATGGGGGATTCCAAAGGGGGCCCATTTTTGCATTTATCTTAAATTAGAAATATAAGAAATCGATTTTTTTTTTGAAATCGGATTCTTTAAAGAGGAAAGATTCCAGATCATTTTAAATTATATAACGAATCCGGAATCGGATCTTATTTTTAAAAAAATAATCGATTCCAGCCTTTGGGTCCTTAAAAAAAGAACGATTTTCCCGGGGCGATTCTAAAAAGGTTTTATTCTGCCAGCTCGTTTTGAACACAAACCCGGGGTAATAGGTTGTCTCAAAAATATACCGTGTTAGCTTTTCCCCCATTTTTGGATTATACCTGCCGACAACAATTAAAAATGGGGTCAGTAGGTAATTTAAAAAACATAACATTAGGGGCGGACACTAATAATATAAAGATTTATAATTTATTGTTTATTTAGGTAGGGATAATTTTAAAAAACATTAAGAAATTAAATATATCAAAGTTTTTTAAAAAATATATTATCTATACATAATTACATTTTTTTAAACTTAATATCTAAATCCCAATTTGTTTTTACCATCAGAGTCATCATTAAGATTAATTTCAATAGGATTTATGTTGTTTTGTATAGAAATATAAGAGTCCTCAATTTTTATAATGTGCTGTACTAATTTTTTTTCCCGCTCTAAATTGGAAGAAATAAT
>JAHBCN010021723.1:0-13974 GCA_019359885.1 Listronotus oregonensis | reverse complement strand
GAAATATCGGACGATCTATATTGCAACCAGGGCGTGGAAACAAAGGGTTGGTTCGTTGTTTAAGGCAATTTTTTTTTCCCATTATTTTTTATCTTTTAAATAAATTATTTTCATTGAACATTTTTACGAAGAGGTTTATTTAATGTCGTAAGTCCATTTTCGGATCGGTTTGGGATTGCAGGGAAAATACAGTAACAGGTTGTACTAAAAATAAGAAGATGCTTAAATAGAATTTTAACAAGTTATTCTTTTACACATTGCCAAAAAGAAAATTGAATTTATGGTACTTACTACTTTGGGACATTTTTAAATTAATTTTCAATTTTTAAAATTATTGTATTTACGCCCGATCCCTTTTAAGTCCGTTTACCAAAAACCGTCGACAACGACTTTATACCAAGGAAATTTTTGTAGTAGAAATGTTTAAAGAAAAAATTTAAATGAAAATGGATATCGGGCACGAAAAAATGGGTTCTTTTCTTCTTCTTCCCCTGGGATTTGATTTTTACCGGAGGCAGGCAGCCTCTGGGTTTGTTTCCCCAATCTCCCATTTCCTTTTAAAACCAATCCTCCCTTTAGTCTGCCTTCACAAGTCTGTATAACCCCAAAACAGGGCTTTACATTCGCACAGGATATGGTAGGCTGTTTCTTCCCCCTCGTCGCATTCTGCAACTTGGGTCCCCAATTTATGAGCCTTGTGTAGGTGTCCTCTTAGACTATCGTGCCCTGTTGGCAACCCTACCATTATGCGAAGTCTTTTCCTACTTTGTCTGAGTAGTTCTTCCCTCGTTTTCTTGGATGGGCCCCTTACGAAGCCTTTTCCATGTCTAATTCTACTGAGGTATTCCCAGTATTCCTCGTGTTTGTTCCGGATCCATTCCCTGGTTTGCCCTCGTGCTGTGGTTTTGGTCACTTCAAGTGCAGGTTCTGGTCCAAAGTATGGTGTGGATGATCCTTGTCTCTCTAGCTCATCCGGTTTTTTGTTGCCTTCTATTCCCGAATGTCCTGTTACCCACAAGAGAGTAACTTTGTTGCGTTCTCCCAAGACCTTCAGTTCTTTTTGGCATTCCCATGTCAGCTTGGACGTTACCTTGGGCTTTACTAAGCCCTCCTGTTATTTTATTTTGCACAGTGCAGTAAAGCATATATTTCCGTTTGAAATTCACACTGTGTGTTCCTAGTGGAATGGAGAATTGTGAATTCCTCATTTCACTCTACAAGCCCGCTCAAGTTCCCTTCTCGGTTTTGGAACCATCCGTATACCAGATGATGTCTCCAACCGTGCCTGGATATGAAAATTAATAAAAAGCCAATTCTTTAGCAAATCTAAGATCCGCAGCAAATTTTGGAAAACCTAGTTCTGAATTTACAAACTTGTTGTTGGCGTTGGAGCCCCGTCAGCGTTGAAGCCATCGCTGGCCTTTATAGTGGTTAATTTATAAACCGAAATTGATGTTGAAATGTTTATTTTATATAACCTTAAATTATATGTTGACTTAATTTTCTTAAAAAATGTATTTTGGAAATAATAATATGAAAAAACACCCTGCAAATAATTATTACAAAAGTAAGGTTTAAATTACGAACGCCGACTCCGAAGGTGAACGTAATTATCTCCAAAGCCAGTTTTAGCGCCAATCCTGGTCGCCATCGATTAATAAATGACTGACCGTAAATGGTAGTTTTTTTCACAAGTGCGGAAAGTGATATTTTCCCGCACGCGATTATCGTTGCTAGAACGACGCGTAGCAGATTTCGGGCAAGCACTTTCCGCAAAAGTTGGGAACATTATGTTTTATCCGACCCCATTAAAAAAAGCACTAACTTTTGAACACTTCGTGTTTCAGTAACACAATTTATAACAAAGAAACAATACATTTTTAAATTAGTAATATAAACAATAAATATGCCACTCGTTGCATTAGTACTTAGCCACATAAGACTTAAGTACCCTACTAAGATCGCAAAAGCTCGCCAAAAATACCTCTTCTGTCATACTTTTAATTTTCTCTTTCTTGCACCATTTGAAAAATTTGATGTATTGCTGCTCGTATCTTTCTTTTGTTTTACTTGGTAAAAGGCTCATATTCAGCTTACTAGTAGCCTTCACAATATCATCAGGAAGCTCTTCGTCGGAATAATCCATTATTTGACTTGTTAAAAACCTTTAGTCTTAGAAATATTTTGACAAACTTTGACGGCTTAAAACATTATTTTGTTGCCATGAAAATAATACAGAACAAATCCTCGTTTGATTGTTATTTTACTTAATATTTTAAAAATTGTACAGAAATCTTAATAGTTATTTTCCTAATAAGGGACAAAGTATACTTTTCCGCACGCCAAAGCAGTTAGACGAACGACGCGAGGCGGTGTTCGGATAAGCTTTAAGTGCGGAAAAGTCACTTTGCGCAGAGTATTAGGAATAATACTTTTTCTACTTGCGAATACTTTTTCTACGAGCGTTTTATTAAAGAATATGATTATTAGAAATATACGAATATTTCAGTAAAAATTAAAAATCCATAGTAGGTAATTAAATTTTTATTCGAACTGATTATACCAAAAAAAAAACTATTATTAATTATTATTAACAATATTAATGTTAAAAGTACAACTAGTTGCATGTTGAAGGTTTATGACCGATTTCAAATTATTTCTTAGGAACGTCGATGATGGATCGCTGCTCGATGTTAAGACGAGATCTTGTGATTTAGCTGATTGAATAGCGTCTGTGGAACAGGACATTTCATCTGGGTTCTTGAGAGTTTTTGGCTTGTTGCAATTTAATTTTTTTTTACTTAACCCCTTTTTGTAGCCTGTTGATTCTTCAATGTATCCCTCGGCTACCGTTGTCGATTTCTAACCGCCTAACCGCTTTATATCTATGAGTCCTTTTCCGGAAGTAACGTTGCAGAAGATAGACGGAAGCTGTGGCCGGTATATAGCTCTGGATCGGGCAACTTTAAAAATGCTGCTATCTCAGAAGGCATCTCCCCAAATGTATTGATCCCAACGCATTGTTGTGTGCAAATTCCCCTTTTGAAATATACGAAAAACCGTTGATGTGTTGTCGGTGGCCGTAATGCTGTATACTTCGTATATCAGTACAAATACTTTCCCTCGTTGATCTCTTCAGGTATGACGAAAGTACGTGAGGTATAGTTTTTTGGTCTGGAATCTTCACAAAAATTAGGTTGCCTTTGTCCTCGATGTCGGATGTTTTCATTTTTGCGAGTTATTCTCGTCTGCAGGCGCCAGCAAGTCCAAAAATGCTCGCAAGTTTCATCAAAAGATATATTTTATCAGGTGCTCCATTAATAAACGTAGATATTTCTTCTTTTGAAAAAATTCTTAATTTTTGCTGTTTCTTAATAAATGCTGCTTACTTATAAAACTTGCCAATATCTACATTTTTCTTGATCTTTAAAACACATTTCCTTGCTTAATTTGAGAAAATAGGCTAAAAGTACCTCCTCTTTCAAAGTTCTAACGTCTTTTTCTTCACACCATGTTTCAAATAAATTATACTGTTTCTCGTACTGATTTTTATCGTTTTGATTTTGCCGTCAGGAGCTCTAAGTTGGCCAAACTTGCGGCTTTTAAAACATCGTCTGGCAATTCTTCCTCCATTCTTAGAAACTTATTTTAAATTTTTACCGAATTTTCTGATGCTTTCGTGACATTAGAAATTGTTTGTACTTGGTTGCTGCAGCAACAAGAAAAATTCTTTGATTTTTTATTGTTAAGCATGGTGTCAATAAAATACATGGTGCATGAAAACATATTAAAATGATTATAAAGAAAATAGATATGAGATATTTACTAAGCGCCACATAAATCTAAAATTCAATAAAGCACAATAAAAGAATATGTAGAACCCTTTTTTTAAATATTATTTCATCCAGAAGTTATTAATACATTAAAAAATCGACCATAAATTCAGCAAATATGCAGAACGAAAATGCGTGCGCAAAGTTAAACTTTGCGCACTCATTTGCGTGCGCAAAGTGGGTACTTTGCGCACGCAATAAATTATTATTTAAAAAGAATACGACAGGATAGATTAAATATAAGCATCCAAATTGGTAAGTATTGATATAAAGAAGTGATCCAATTTATTACTAAGCCAATCTGATACAGTATTAAATCTAAATATGGATAGTTATATTTTACTTTCCCGCACTAATACAGGTAAGTGACACTTTCCGAACTGGCCATTTCTTCACGTAAATATAAGAAAATCAACAGTCATAAGAAAACCATATTTAATAGCAAAATAATGCTTGACTTATCGTCAAAAATATTTAAAAATGTAACATAACTCTCAAATAAAAACCAGATAAAAATAATGATAGAATCAATAAAATATTTGTGCTTAAATGTACTGCTATTTTCATTAAACGTAATGTTATCAATTTTAATATGCTTTCTAAAAAGTTAGTTTTTAAAATTATTGTCGATAGGAAAGAAAATAAATATGGTTTGTTTTTTTGCAATGTCTCTATTAACATCTCCTTAGAAACACAACTATGGTCTAATGGTATAAACCCGCTATTCCTTTAGGATAATTACGTTTAGGGTCGTCGTGCAATTTATTTCTGGCAGACGAGTCGTAGTGACGTAACAGTCTAACCGAAGCATCATTAAGCCGTAATTAATTACACGTGATTGTTACAAAACCGAGCCGGCTTGTCGCATGGCTTGTAATTCTTATTCTGTGTAATTTTCCGTGCCGAAAATAAATATCTTTTTCATTGCACCTCCTCTTAGGCTATTAGTGGGTATTTAGACAACAGGTTGTCGATTAGATTACATAATTAATTTTAAAAAGAAAAAAAGTTCGTTTCGTTATGAATAAACATCATTTAATAAAAAATCAGCTTTACTAACGGGAGTGACTATAGGCAGGCATATTAATAGCAAGTGTGTGGTTATATCGAAATGACTCCAGCTATTCAAATGGGTAAGGGCGACTGTGTTTAATATAAGCATGACCTGTATGATGGTGCTGTTAAAGACAAAGCTGTATTAAGCTAAACAAAAAATAATTTTCAAAAAACATAAAAGTTATAAAAACATGTCCTAAAAAACCTATTTTTACTTGATATTTTAGCTAAATATTGTTACTCGGAGGTTTTTGAGGTTATCAATTACGAATATGAGATCGAAATTTGAAAAAATCTGAATCCAAGATGGCGGATCCAAAATGACGGGTATCAAAATCGAAAACAAAAAAAAAAATTTTTTAAAAATACCGGAGATAAAATATTAGATGAAAACATTTTACTCAAGGGTTTTGGGTAGCCACCAATCACGAATCTTAGGTCGAAATTGGAAAATTTTTTTTGTGTATTTATATACGGGGTGATTCATGACGAAATGTCAATACTTCAGGAACTAGTCGGCCCAAAAAATAAACCTAAAAGTTTATCAAATATGGGTCCGCAAGGCCTTCGTTTGCGAAATAAGGGTTTAAAGTTTTTATTTGGTTATTCTATTTTTAAATAAAATCTATGATAATGTAAATATTAGAGTAAATTGGTATTGGGGTTTTTGGTATGACGATCGAATCTAATCTTAGTACGGTTCTTACTTGTAGGGGAGCCACCCACACGCCTTTTTACTATTTTGAAAATCACAATTTTTTGGTGGCACTTATCACAATTTTAAGTAAATTAAATAACTGCTTTGTCATTTTTACTTTAAAAAAGGTATACTTGTAAAATTCGATATGAGAAACCCGTTTTTCGAGATTTTTGGGATTTAAAAAAATACCACGCATGACACGCATCTGATTTTATTATAGCCAAATTTAAAAAAAAAAAAAAAATAAACAATATGTATAATTAAACGATATGTATTTTAATTTTAACAATAAAATTATTGTTCTTAAATTATGTTCAGCAAAACATAAAAAAAACTTAAAAAATATAAAAAATATAAATAAAAATTTTAACACCCTGTATATCGGAAACTAAGGCCTTGCGGACCCATATATGTATAGACTTTTATGCTTAATTTTGGATCCTGAGTACGTACCTGAAGTATTGGCATTTCCTCATGAATCACCCTGTACAGTTTCTAAAAAATATAATTTCTATACCGGGTAAGTCAAAAAGGAAATACATTGAAAAAACTAAAAAAATTAAAATCCCAATAACTTCCTGATTATTAAATAAAAATATTTAAAAATATAGTAAAGTACAAGTAGGTAACCCCTCACTTGAGACCGACAGACGCCGTCGCGACGCCTGACGTCACTCGTCGCAACGCCTGACGTCACTATTTGGGAATCTTAGGCTAGCTATATTTTAAGGTATTGGGCATGCGTGTCACCTGTCAGCTGTCAAATGTAACCTGTCAAATGTCACCTGTCATATGTCAAATATTAAGGCCCAGATTTATTTCCGGTATTTAGGAATCTTAGGCTAGGTATATTTTAAGGTATTGCGCATGCGTGTCACCAATCAACTGTCAAATGTCATCTGTCACCTGTCACCTGTCATCGACCATCTTAGTTTTCGTAGAGGGCTATATTAAGTGAACACCATCTGACGTCATCAGGAACCATTTTGGAAATAAATAAAAAAGTCAGGGATTCGAACCACCACCTACCGCCTCGTCCTATTGCTTCTGATACCAACGCCTTAAACCCTGCGGCCACCGGGGCATATTAAATATTTGTTAAAATTTTGTATAGTAATAACGATGTATTTTCAAATAAAGGCACGTTTTTCAAATAACAGCACTGATTTCCAAAAACAGCACTCTATTTCAAATAACAGCACAGTATTTTCAAATAACGGCACTGTATTTTAAATAACGGCACTGCATTTCAAATAGCGGTACAGTTTTTAAATAAGCAATGTATTTTCAATAACGGCAAATTATTTTAAATAACAGCACTGTATTTCCAAATAACAGCCCGTATTTCCAAATAACAGCATACGCCAACCGTGCAAAGTAGTACCATTTACATAATATTAACAATTTTACGCAATTGTTTGTATGACGTCATCGGGCTTCTGAACTGTCTTGTGATTGGGGAAGTAAAGAGGACTATAATTTATTCATATCAATACGTTTTGGTAAATGAGGCTTTTCAACGTCCCGTGACCTTGAGGGCAACCTTTTTATGTCGCGGGACACGGGACACGGAACATCTGTTCTAAGACGTCATCGTGGTTTGTCTGTTCTCTCTCTTTTAAAGGGGTTATCTTGTCTCCTATCTTCCTCTCGCGTCGGCACCCAGACTCGTCTGGGAGAGGAGAGAGTTTAAAAACGGTGCCGTTATTTGAAAAAGTGCCGGTATTTGGAAATACAGTGCCGTTATTAGAAATACAGTGCCGTTATTTGAAAATACAGTGCCGTTATTTAAAATACAATGCCGTTATTTGAAAAAGGGACCGTTATTTGGGAAAAACAGGGTGTTATTTAAAAACGGGGCTGTTATTTAAAATACAGTGTGTTATTTGAAAATACGGGGCTGTTATTTGAAAATACAGTGCTGTTTTTGAGAAACAGGGCTGTTATTTGAAAACAGTTATTTGAAAATACAGTGCTTTTTTGAAAATACAGGGCTGTTTATTTAAAAACAGTAAGAGATTATAATTATGGTTCTGCGCTCTCTTTTAAAACGGGCCCAGGCCAGGGCCCCATGTTAGGTTTGACGTTGACAAACCTTGAAAATATACAACAACTATTCTTTTTACTTCGTAATACATAGCCTCAATGATCAATCTGGTTTATAATATTAAAAACGATATCCCTCCAAAAGGAACCCTTTTGATATGCGGTTTTGATAGGTATAACGTTCAGACTCATCATTATCATCGGGGTTTGCGTCCGAAGGATGATTTTCCTTTTAAATATTTAATATTTTAACCAAATGTATGGTTTGAATATAGGTACTTTTTAAAAAGCTTTCCATATTTAACCATCATCATTCGGTACCTGTCTAGTACATATGACAGGTGATAGATGACATTTGAATACACCTTTTTTTACGCTTGTAAAAACCGCGTTCAAAAGTCACGTGATTTCGACAGATGATATTTGAATACATTTTTTTTTAATAACCAAATGCATAAATGGTCTGCGCATAAACAGTATTTATTAAACAACGTTTCATTTTTTCATCATCAGGGGGTGTACCTAACCATCCTTTATAAGCTGTATAGGAATAATTTGCCAACCACCATATTTTCCTGGCGAGCCCTACATGCCTTTTTTTAATTATTTAACAATAACAAATGCTTTATAATACAACGTTTCCATATTTAACCAACATCATCGTGGGTGTACCTACCTAAGGTTATCTATTTATACTGCTACAAATAAGAATAATTGTTAACCAACTATTTTCCAGGTTCACCCGAATATAATATGTCATAGAAACTGTTCCTGGTTATTCCTAATTTTTTTATTTCACGAAGCGTTGATTAATACATGAATTTGACAGGTGACACTGACACGATTTTAAAAAATATATTAGATTAAGATTCCTAAATAAATTATGCAACCAGCAAAACACCAAGACGTTCGCAGCGTTGTTTATAATGTTCTGCTCTTATGTCTCAGGCCTGGTGATTAAACGCGGGGCCCCCCACATATTAGGTTTGACATTTGACAGTGACAGCCGTCATTTTTAACCATGCAAATGCTCTAAAATAGTAGTAGCCTAAGATTCCTAATTATTTACTCCTTCTACTATACACAATTTAACCAATACTATTTAATATCCCCCGGGGGCCGCAGGTTTAGGGCTTGGATCAGAAAATAGGACGAGGCGGTAGGTGGTTTGAACCCTGACTTTTTTTATTTCAAAATGGTTCCTGATGACGTCAGATGGTGTTCACTTAATATAGCCCTCAACGAAAATTAAGATGGTCGATAAAGGTGACAGGTGACAGATGACATGTGACAGTTGACAGGGGCACGCTGCGCAATGCCTTAAAATATGGGCTAGCCTAAGATTTCATACGGAAATAAATCTGGACCTTAATATTTAAATATGACAGGTGACATTTGAAGGCTACATTTAAGGTGACACGCATGGATTACCTTAAAATATAGCTACCAAGATTCCTAAATAGTGAGTCAGGCGTTGCGAGAGGACGTCAGGCCGCGACGGGGTTGTCGGTCTCAAGTGAGGGGTTACCTATAGTACATATTTTTTTTATTTTTAAATACACATATAAATATTATACAGAGTGTTCCAGAAAAGTTGTAATAACATTTTTTAAAGTTTTAAATTTGTAGAAACTTTATTTACTTATATAAAAACAAAACTTGGGTTAATAAATGTGGTTATTTATTTTTATTTTAAATATATGTTTCAAATATATAGAATGTATAGAAACATTATTATACATTTTTAAAAATTATTGTTAAAGTTTAAATAGTTGTAAAATTTTGCCTTATGGATTTTTTTAATATATAAAAAAGTCTTATGGCAATTATTAACAATGTTTGATAGTTTCAAAAGTTAAAAAAAAACATATACATAATTTTAAAATATATTTATAATATATATATAAATTATATATTTTTTGATCACTGATATTACCTTCCTAAGAATTTAATTAATTAATAAAAATATACATGTCCCATAATTTATTTAAAATTTTATAATATAATTATAAAGTAGTAATAAGGCTTTTACAATTTTAATTTTTAAAAAAATAATTATTTTTTGACTCCCACAGTATAGTCATTGTAAGGTTTTTCTGGCAGACGAGCCGTAGTGACGTAACAGCCTAACCGATGCAATTATTTACTTTTGAACTTAAAAATCTGCTTATTTATTTGTATTGTTTGTTTGATTATATTTTTTTCTTAAATGGTAAAATCATTATTAAGTTTCAATCATATCCTTTAAGTTAATGCCTTTATATTCTACAGTGCGTATTCTGTTTTTTTAACTTTGTGTATGTTATATTAATTAGGTTTTCACAGGCAACACCCAAAATTATGTATTGGATTTTGATTAAAAAGGTAAACATATTTGCTATTAAAAAAGTATCCGTTGATAAAATTTTGAAGGCATTCCAAGCAGTACTTTTTTTGCAAAGGATTTTTTGTCATATCAGGATCCGAACAATATTAACATTTTAATTAAGGTTTGTTCCAACAGGGCGAAACCTTAAAAACCGCCCGAAGACCGCTATGCGCAGTGATTAAAATGGTCCCAATTTAATCACTGCGCATGGCGTGTTTTGGGGGTTTTTTGTGTGTTGGAAAAACCTTTAATATTTAGTGATTTTTTTGTGTTAATTTGTTTGTTTTATTTATTTCATTGTTGTTTCACATTTTCATGCCTAGAGCTCCAGACGTGCTTTTGAGTTTGAGGGCCCGGTAATCGGACGTGGGTTGGATTTTCTTTTTTGAGAAACGCTTTTGGGTGAATCTAGACAAAGCTACTGGTAATAAGATGTTGTCGAGCGTGGCAAGAAGGTCCAAATCGAAAGTTAAAGGAACTGGACGCCAAAGAAGACTACAAGGACAGGGTCGTTTTTAGGCAACTAGCACTAGAGATCTATTGTATACAAAAGGGCAGTTGGGAACTATGGGGAAGAATAACAAGAGGACAATTTATCGCCGAATAAGATCTTTTTGATTGTTTTCATACCATCCAAATCTTGTACTACCTCTGACCCCACAGCACCATCGTCAACAATTGGTATAGAGTAGGGAGATACTTTAATGGAATATAGAATGGAACTTAGTCGTGTTCAGCGATAAGTCCAGATTCTGTTTTGGCACATAAATGGCTGTACAGAGTGGGGGGGAGACGTGGTGAAAGAGAAACGTCCAATTTCCATTAACGGCATACTTATCGCATTGTGGGTGTTATAGATAAATGAATTGCTTACAGACGGCAGGTACGTTTAAAGGTTCAGTTGAGGTAGCATAACTGCCCAGCGCTATATTCACAAAGAAACCACATCTGTTTCCCTTTTTGGAAAATTTTGATTATCAAAAGTTGCGTTTTGATACAGAGTTTAGATTATTATTAAATTTAATTAAATATTTGTCATCTTGAGGCCTCTACCGGTCCCTAAAGTTTCTAAAAATGGCCTTTTTAAGGCGTTTCGTAACATTTACTCGTAATAAATCATACAAAATTTTGAGCTACGGCTACTCAAGAGGTATCAAAAGTTGCGTTTTGATACAGAGATTACTATTATCATTAAAATTAATTAAAAATTTGTCATCCTAAAGCCTATACCGGTCCGTGAAAATTGAAATTTAAGTGACTTTTAGAAAAACAAGAATGCCGGTGAGCCCCCGATATTTTTTTTTTTTTTTTTTTTTATTATTTTTATGGTAACCTAAACTTAAACGCAACTTTTGAGGGGCCCCGTGTGGAAAATTTAAAATAAAATTTTACGAGACACCTTAGCATAGTTCTAAACTATGTAAACAGCAAACATTTTCAGAAGAACAATGCCCGAACTCACGTCGCACGTGTTAGTATAGAGTATTTAGAAGCGACTGGTGTAAATCTTCTTCAGTGGTCCCTCTATCTCCAGACCTTTTCCCCATCGAACATGTATGAGATTTTATGGGAAAATTGAAGGCTCTAAAAAACCAAATTTAGATGGCCTGGGATATAATACACCAAGAAGACATCAATCACCTAATCTAATTAAAGCCGCGATGACTTAACAAATGTGTAGCAAACAGAGGAGTTTCTACACATTCTTAACATTAAGGTGTGACATTTCAGCTATTTTGCATAATTTCGAGTTCAGATTTTGATTACTTTTTATTTATCAGTAAACCTAATAATTTTAAAAGTATGCTTAAAATTCCCCCATTGTTGATTTTTTTATGTCACTTATATATTATACGCCTTGCCGCACTGACCGGCTAAGTTATGACTCTTTTTGATGTTCAACCTAAAATGCTGAAAAAGTGATCCAACTTATATTTTAATTATGTAATCGTTGGTGAACCATTTTTAGAAACAAAATATTTTGTAAAGATTAAAGTTGGTTCCATTGATTCGGAGCCTAAAAATGACTAGAAAACCGATTAGGGCCCGTTGTTACCATTACTCTTACATTTTTTGAAATTCTAATTTTTGATAAATTTTATTTACAATTTTCCAGTAATAAAGATAAATAAACTGTTTTAAAAAATAAGTGCAAGTATTTACCCCAAAACAGAATCAATAAAAGGTACTCTACAATAAGTTGCGTTTTTTTATTCTATATTGAGGAGACTGACTGAATTAGCGGTTAAAGTAAAGAATACTTTTACAGCAGAACCATCAATTGAATTATAATAAAAATAAAATAGTGTAGCTTAAGTAAAAAAAAAGAAAGTTAGTATTTAAGTTCCTTGGAATATCCCTTTGGTTTGGTGGCAGTTGAAGACGTAAAACTACCATTAGAGAGTTAACCCCACATCCCCAAATGGGAAAAAAGAGATTTAGATGCAAAGTTCTGTAAAAAAAACCCAAAAAGAAAAAGAGCAGCAACCCCCAAATTTGAAAGAAAGAAAAAGGTTTTCTCTGATAAGTAAAAAATCGGGGGGTACTGCTGTTAAAGGGGAAAATTTTGATCTTTTTTTTTAACGTTTTTTTTTTTTTAAAAAAGTAAAAAAAACCCAAGAAAAAAAGGCAAGGGGTTCTTTAAAGTAAATCTTCAAAAAAATATTAATTTTTGCCCACCCCCAACCCCAAGCCTCAGGGGCATGAGCTTTTTTTTTCCCAAGTTTGTTTAAAAGGCATGGCCCTTCTTTGGGGGGTTGGGGGAACCAACAAAATACAGTCCAGGGGCCAAAAAAATTTTATATTTGGGGAGGGGAATTTTAATTTCGGGGGAAATTTGGGGCAGCATTAATTTTTTATAATTTTGTTTTTCCCCCTTTTTTTTGATCTTGGGGGGAAAAAAAATATAAGGGGTTTTAATTTTTTTTTTCCAAAACTGAAACCGCTTGTCGTAAAAAGATTTTTTTCACCGATCTACACTATAAATACTGGGTGATGTAAGGAGTTTCGAAATGGGACAGTTTTTACCTAAATGTGGAATTTTTAAAAAACGATAATAATTTGCAAATCCTTTACAAAAAAATAAAGTTTTTTTTAAAACCCTTTTATCATTTAAAACAAAAAAAAAACTAGGTAAACTTCAAACAAACAAGTTAGATAAACCCATGATGAACCAAAAAAAATTTGTCGTAGTAGGCGTTTTTTAAACAAATTTGTCGCTTGGTAAACAAATACATAAATATGTTTGTATCGTCGAGTCAAAACTCGTGTATATTTCTATGTCAAAAAAAATATATTTCTAGGAAGCTGTAACTTCTATTCAGTTATTTAATAAACGAACTCGTTCAGTTGGAACATAGGAAAATCACATTTTCCCTAAGAATATAATTATGACTGGAGCCCCCATAAATGGTTGGGTAAAAGGGATTCTAATCCTAGGTTATTTTTGTTATTTTGCTTTATTGTGGAATATTCCACTAATAACAAATTTAATTAAATTTTCTTAACTATTGCATTTTTTTTAAATAAAAAAATTAATACAAACATATTATTTGTTACCCCAACACACCTTTTGTTAAAACGCCAACGACAAATATTTTGTTTTGGGTTATCTGGTTTATCTAACTTGTTACTGTTTAAAGTTTTTTTTTTGTTTATTTTGTTTTTTAAAATCCTGTTTACCCAAGTATGTTTATAGTGTAGATTGGTGAAAAAAAAAAAAAACAGGGTTTTTTTTAAGACAGGAAAAAAAAAAAAAAAAAAAAACCGCCCCATAATTTTTTCACCCCCTATCTAAAAAAACTTTTTTTGGGGGGGACTGTATGTTTTAAAAAGTTACTGTTTACGAAAGATGGGTTATAATAATAACTGGCATAATTTTTTTATTTCCCTTAGGAATTACAGATAAAAAAACCCCTTTTCACGATAAAAAGTATATGTATGGAATATATATATATATATATATATATATA
>JAHBCN010021722.1:14041-24291 GCA_019359885.1 Listronotus oregonensis | reverse complement strand
ATTATTGAAATTACTGAAAGTGATATGTTGGCCCATTCTTTAGATTCTAAAATACGTACTAAGGATGTAGTTTTGTCAGAAAATGTTTTATTCGAGTCACTGCTTCTACCCGAAAATGTTTTAAAAGGTTTATCAAATTCTGGCTTTCAAAAACCGTCCCCCATTCAGATTAAAGCACTACCGGTAGGAAGATGTGGATTTGGTAACTATTTTAATATTTAATTTCCTTAGTTTTTCGTGCTGTAATAGTTTACTTTTAGATTTAATAGTAAAATCCAAATCAGGAACGGGAAAAACATTAGTTTTTGGACTTATTGCCCTAGAGACAATAAAATTAGAGCAAAATATTCCACAAGTATTAATCTTGGTACCTACCCGAGAGATAGCGGTACAAATTGAAGATGTTTTAAGGAATGTAGGCCAATACCTTGAAGGTTAGTAATGTTGTTTTTCTACTCATTTTTCCAGATATAAGGTAAAATACCCAAATATTGACAGTGAACTAAAGATTGACACTTTTGTAAAATATACGCTATATAAAGGAATTTTCAATGAATGTATGGCATAAAGCTATTGGAAATAGCACATAAAGCCATCTGTTTTAAAGCTTCCCATATTGATAGGTTATAATTTATTTCAATATACCCTTTTTTTCTTTTGGGGGTTTTGGGGAAGTGTTTTAACCTGTTTCAAAATTTTGGGATTTTAAATTTAAAAAAGGGGGGTTTTTTGAGTTTGGTGATCCAAAATAAGGAAAGATCATATATTTATTTTTTTTTTTAAACTGGCGTATTGGGTTTTTTAAAAAACTTAGTTTCTCAATAAAACATTTCATAAATCTTATATTTTCATTATTTTATGGGGGATGTCAACCATTGATTCTTAAATGGGTTATGATTGACGGTGTGTCAACTTTTGGTTCTATGCTTTTTTTCTTTTTTTACTGTTTTCTTTCTCTCTAAATTTAAACCCTTTTTTTTTGCCGTTTAAAATAATATAAGTTTGGATGAAGTTGCTGAATGGGAACTAATGGATGCATCCCCTTTTTTTTTTGGTATCTCAATGTCCCATCGATTTTTTTAGATTTGGATATTTTGAAGATCAAAACCCCAAAAAAAACGACAGTTTAAATACTCACCTGAAGATATGGAAGCAGTTTTGAGATTGTGATAGAGGTCTTCCTGTTGCAACATCGAAAAAAAAAATTTTTCCCCGAGAATAACCTCCTTTAAATTTGGGGAAAAATTCCCAGAAAGTGCACAATGGGTTTGAAATCATATCTACCCAAGGAAGAAAGATATTTTATGCCAATGGATTATTCAGGCAGCAAGGGGGGGTTTCCGGGGGGAAGGATCAGTTACTGGATAGTGTTAACAGCTGAGAATGAAAAAAAACTGAAAACCCTTTTCAAAATAATGGGAAAAAATTTGGGGTTATAAATTTTTTTTAAAAAGAAAAACTCTGACATTTCTCCCAAAAACCCCCCAAAAAATTTAATTTTTCAAAGCCAGAAAAAAGGAAAAATTAAAAAGTTGGTTTCATGGTCTATCAATTTTTAAAAAACCCAAAAAAAGACAGCATTCTAAACCCCGGAAAGGATTTTCAATGGGATGAACAGCTTTTTTTTAAACCCAAAAGGGGAGATAAGGTGCTTAAAAAAGGGAAAAAAAAATATTCATCAGATTTTAAAATATATAAAAAAGGGTGTCTGATTTTTATTTACAATGCGGCTGGCAACATGGGGGCCAAACCCCATGGGGGATTCAAATATGAAAAATACCTAAAGAAATTGCCATAAGAGTTCCTGAAGGGGGGGGGAAAATTTGGGGAAAACCCAGTCAGGGTGGTACCGGGGAGACTTTTTTTGAATTTGTAACAAATATTTTCCCTTTTGGAAAGAAAGAAAAAATTCAATTACCTATATCTTTTTTATAGAGGGGCATGTATCCCATTTAACTCTGCACCTTAGTCGATTTTGCAAGCCAATGGGAAAATCCTTGTAGCCTTATAACCCCCCATTTTTTTCACCCCTTTTGGGTGTGGCGGTATTCCGAAAGTAAAAGCTGGTTGGAAGGAAAAATTCATAAAATGAGGTTTCAACCCTTGGGTCTACAAAAAAAAAGAAGACTGATTTCTGTTCATTCTTTAAAACTCTGGGGGAAAAGACTAAATGAATCATTTTTTTTAAAAAGGATTTAGAAAATGTGGCTTTGCCTTGGAACCCCGGGAAGTTGTTGTCACAATTAGTGTTGATTTTTTAGTAATACCAGAGATAAATAAAGTTTCTAAAAATCTTGTTGAACTGAAAAAAAAAAAAGGGTTTTTAGAAAAGAACATCGACCCCGAAAAGATCAAACTATTTGGGGCAGAAGGGGATATGGACGGGGGTTGAAGATTCATCTTTATATAACTTGGGTTTCAAAAAATAAAAGATATTAAAACTCTTTAAAAAAAAAACACTCCGAAATCTACCAGACAAAAAAGAATTTTGATATAGAAAAAATCTTTCAGGGGAAAATTTAACTTTGCAAAATGACAGAATGAAGAAATTGATTATGAACCTATGCCTTCCCCTCTATTTTAAAAGCAATTAAAATCATAATGATATCACAAATTTCCCCAAATAACACAAGATATAACTCATAAAACACCCATAAAAAATGTGGCAGATATTAAAATTTAACCGGGAGAAATTTCCCCCCCAACCAAACAATTATATAATTCCATCACCTTTTAAATTTTAACATGGCCCCCCAAACCCCAAATCATTAAAAAAAAAAATAATTTTAAGGGAAAAATACCATCAGTAGTAACATGAAGCAATGGCAACTATTTTGAAAATAAAGAAAAAAAAAAACGAAAAAATTCAAAAAAAAGCGAGAGAAGAAAGAAAAAAAAAGAGATGTTAAAAAAGCTAAACAAGAAAAAAAAAAGATAAACAAGAAAAAAAGTGACTAAATAAAATGAATCCAAAAAAAAAAAAGGGGATATCACTTTGGGTTCTGATACATATGAAGAATGGCAAGCTTCGATTCTGACTGGTTTTTGATGAAATCAGTGCCTCAGAAATTCCACAAGACGATCAGAATGACAGAATTAGTGAAAAACAAAAGAAAGCTTTAAGGGGAAAAAAAAATTTTGTTCTAGTAAAGTTTTTAAAAAAAAAGAACACATATATGTGTGTTTATCCCGGCCCTTCTCCAAACAATGAGGGGGGAAGTTGTCGGTTTAAAAAAATGGGTGATGAAAAATGTTTTTAAAAAAAAACTGATGTCTGTATGATACAATTAAATCAAATAATAAAAAGCTGAACTTTCCCAAAATAAAAAATCGGGGATCGCCAAATACCAATTTGATAAAGAATTGAACGTTGATGGATAGTTCAAATTTTTAATTTAGTTTAGTATTTTGTTTTTTAATGCTTTTGAAAAAATTTCTTTTCCCTAAAAATTGTTTTTAAAAAAGAAAACACCGTCGTCCGGGGTTTTTATATAAACCCCATAAAAAACCCGACGTATGGTTTTCCAAAAGGGTTTGTTTTATCTATATTTTAGTAGTATATATTTTTTATATTATAATAAATTAGCAACTTAAGTCAGTTTGGTTATTAATTTTAGGGATATTTACAAATTTCAACATATAGATTCAAACATGTCAATAAAAAAGGGATTTTAAGTGCATTCCCCGATATTTATTTTTTAAAATCAAAATATGGTTTTCAATGGTTTAAAAAGGGGGTGTTTTCTAAAAACACTGATCTATATAAAAAAACCAATAAATATTAATTTGTAAAGGAGAATTTCTTTTACCCAAAAAAATTTTTAAATTTTTTAAGCTTTTATTGAATTGCCGTAAGAATAACTCCATAGGCCATCACCAAAGTATATTTGTGATAAAATTAAAGAACTGTATTATTCAATAATTGCTTTACAACTGAAACATTTCCATTGGCTTGAAAAATAGCAACTGTAATACCAATTTATAAAAAGGGAACAACATGTAGAGAATTAAAGGCCAATGTCCGAACTCATCTGTAAGAAATTTGAATGAACATTATATGTTGCCTTTATAAAGTAGTTAAATCAGCTTAAAATAATATGTGAGAAACAAAAAAGAACTTTTAATTATTGCTCAAAACCTTGAATTTACTTGATTGATTTGTCCAGGACATTTGAAAAACTAATTTAAAATCATTTAGACTAAACTATTTGAATGTAGAAGTAAGGTAAATGGAAATTTAACTCTAGAAAAATATCTAGATATTGTGGCAGTACATGATTTAATATTAATTTTACCTATTTTTCTGTTTTTATAAATAACAATAAAGGCACTCCAATTAGATCATGTATTAGATTAGATTAGATTATTTGAGCGGAGATGGCAAAAAGCCCCCACCACTGAACCTTCCAGATTTATTTTTGGGGTTTTTCCTATGTTCTTTTGGCACCTTTAGGCCCTTTTTCTTAATAGACCAAAGTCTTGACACTAGCCACTCCAATATTTCCTTTTTTTCCCCAACCTGAAACCAACCCATAGTGCTTCCAGTGGACCAATTTCGGCTGTTTCCCACCTCCTAGCAGAACCTACACAGGTTATCCTCCACCAGCCCCTTTCTTTTTCCCGGTGCTTGTTGAGTTTGAATGCCTGAAGTTGACCACCGTTATCCTTACAACCCAACTGTGGCCGAGGCCGGGAAACGGCCGGAGGTCTTAATGAACGTTTTTCCTTCGTTGTCCTGGTTTTGTTCACCAGCTTTAAAATCTCTGTCTACCCAGCTTTAATAGATGCTTTAAAAGACCTGCCGAGATTCCACAGAATGGCTAGGGGCCCATCATTTCCATGGCTGATCCCTTGGCTAGGTCGTCGGCCTCTTTTTTTTCCGGGGGGCCCCCCGTGCCGATTTTTCCAGGGTTGAGATCATGTATGTCAAAAATTAAAAAAAAACCCGTAAGCATTTCACGGTTTTTGACACTTTTAAAAAGTTAATCGCTTAAAAAAAAAATTAAATTAAAGTTTCCTTTTTTTTTTTCGTTTTATTGAAAATAAAAGTTTGATAACATTTTAATTGCATTTATTTTATTTTTAAAATTTAAAAGGTAAATTGGCATACTTTTTTTTCGCCTTTTTCCCAGCTTTTATTAGCATGAATAAACTAAAATTTTTTTTTGGTTAAAAAATAATTTGAGTTTCTAAATTGGGTATTTATTTGTGAAAATTTTTTTTTAAAAGGGAAGGGTTGTTTTTATAAGGTTTTTAAGGGGGGCTGGGGTTAAAAAAAAACTGGCAGCATTAAAGTAGAAATTTTTATAACAAGGAGGTTTAACATGTAGGGTCATTCCATTGGAAAAGGGTGGTTGCTTGACCTTTTTTAAAATTTTTTTTTTTTAGCCCTTTAAATAATAAAAAAGGTGTTTAAAAAATTTTTTATCCCTTTTTGTTTTTTTAGCACCCGGTTTTCCAAAATTTAAAACAAAATCGCCAAAAACCCTTTAACCGGGGGAATAGACCAATAAAATAAAATCCCTTTTGGGCCCTTTTTTAAAGGACTATCACCTAATAAAGATTTTTTTAAAAATAGGTAAAATAAACCCAAAAAAAAGTAACAAAAAAAAAAAAATTGTCTTTTTAAAAATTTTTTTTTAAAAAAAAGGGGGTGTTTCTGGGGTTTTAAATTTTTTTATTTTTTTTAAAATTTGGGTTTTTATACAAAAAATTAAATTTTAAAATTTTCCAAAAATTTTTAAATTTTTTAAAAATTTTCCCCAAAAAAAATTTAAAAGGTTTTTAATTTTGGGGGGCCCCCCGAAATTTAAAAAAATTAAAGTTTTTTTTTATTTTGAAAAAAACAATTTTTTTTTTTAAAGTGTATAAATTTTTTCCCAAAAAAAAAAAAAGCTGTCTATTGACCTTTTAAAGTTTTGAGTGAAAAAACTTTTTATGTACTACTTTTTTAAAAAGCTATTTTCCCATTTTTTGGAAAAATTTTTTTATTAATATTTTCATAAATACGCCTCAAAAATATTTTAAAACCCTTTTTTTATCCCTTTTTGGGAAAACCCCCTTTTAAAATTTTTAAAAGAAAAATTTTCCAAATTTTTTTTTTAAATTTTTTTTTTGCACTGTTTAAATTCCTTTTTTTGGTTTTTTTAGATAGACAAAATGCATTACTCTTTTTTGGAAATTTTGAGATTGTCATCTTTTTGACATGCGAAAAAACTTCAGATAGAAAAAATTTTTTGTCCAAGTTTATTTTCTGTGATTAGGAAGGGGTTTCAAGATAAGATATTTTTTTTTTTGAAAGAATTTTGGGGTTTTTTTGGATTTAATTGAAAATTATATTTATTTTTATAATTTTTTGATTTAGTGGTGTGTTTTTTTTTAAATTAAAATTTTAATTAAAGCCTCTGAATAACTCACAAAATTACTAAAAAATAAAATATCATTATCTTGAAAAAACCTTTTTTCTCAATCATAGTTCACAATAAACTGACAATGAGCTGGACAAAGTAATGCTGTTTTATCTGAACCCATGTTGCTGCATGTCATAAACAGGCTATGGATGAGTTCAGCAAATTTCCAAAAAGAGTAATGATATAAGATCTACCTAAAATGAATTCTGGCACCAAATTAATTATTAAGAATTTAAACAGTGCTATAAAAAAATAATTATAAAAAAATTTTGGGAAAATTATTACTTGGCTATATAAATCCCTTTTCAAGGTTGAATTGGGTGTTTGTACCCAAGGTATAAAAAAAGTTTAACATTTTTTTGAGGCTTATTTATGTAAATATTAATCAATATTTTCCTAAAATTATGTTGGAAGTAGCTCTTAAGTAAAAAAGTAGTACATGATACAGTTTTTTCACTCTAACAACTGATAAGAATTGACAGCTTTTTGGATTGAAAATTTATACACTTTACATTAAAAAATCAAAAGAAAAGAAATTGTTTTATTCAAAAGGTTTTAAAAGATAAATTTTTGAAAGTTTTAGATTTTATGGGGGTCCCCCTCTGAGATATTAACCTCCAAACTTTGAATTTTTCGGAAATTTCAAAAAAAAATTTAATATATTGAAAGGGTGGTCTTCTAAAGTTTAAATTTTGTATACAAACACTCCAGACATGTAGAAACAAAAAAAAAAATTGAACCCCAGAAACATCCCCCCAACTTAAAAAAAAACTTAAAAATGACGAATTTCACTTTTTTGTTACATTTTTTTGATTTATTTTACCTACTTTCTAAAACATACCTTCCCAATCATTTGATATAGAGTGATAGTCCATTATTGGTCTATCTCATATGGTTCAGAGATATAAGACTTTCCGCAAACGACGATTTTGATGAAATTGAGTTACCGCCATATTGGAAACTTATGCTGAAGGTAAACGAAGCATATAAAATTTTTTCAAACACCATTTTGTTATTAGTTGGTATGTAGGATCAACATATTAAAAAAAAAAAATATTAAAAATGGTCAAGCAACCATTTAATTTTTTTTTATGATTTCTGATGGAATGACCCTGGAGTAATCCATTACACAAACGGCTTTAGGAACATATAGAGTGAAAAGAGTGAATGGAGTGCGAATACTGAACCCAGCTAAAATGTTTGGGGTACAGTCGGGGTTCACAAGCATTAGCCATTACTAAATTTTGCTGATATTTGAAATAAGCATTTCAGTATTTCATTTAAAATTTACTTAACAGTGTTCAAAGACAGATGATAAGGGCTTGTATAGAGCTTAAGTACTAGGTACCATGATAGCGGTTTTTTGAATATTAAACTCATTTATTCCAGTTTTTTAACAATATTCAAGTATGGAATAGTGCAAATATTTACGGCACCTGCTAGATAATGTTCTACTGCCCCCCACAGCACAGATATAGTTAACAAATATGTTACTACTAACTTTAAACTTAGAAATTATACATTTTTTACCAGGCAAAAAATGGAGAATTTTTCAAGTAGATGTAATAATTTACTTAGGGCTAAAATAAAATGTCTATACAGGGTTGTCAAAAAAGTGTGCAACAAATGGGAATTGTTTTTATTATTGAGATGCCTTAAAAAAAGTTCTCCGGTAATCATGGTGCATGTCAAGTCCCCCAAAAAACATTTTGATACTTGTCACGTGACCGTTGTTATGGCGGCAAATAGACTACCTAAGGCTGACGTCAGGCAGGAGGGCGGAGCCTACCAACCTTTCCAAACAAAGCCATCTTAAAAGTTTTAAGAGATAGCTAGCAGGTAATAACATTAAAAAAAAAAATAATGTTTTAAAAACTTTATGCAATGTAGGTAAAAAACTATTTTTCTAATAAATCCCCAACCCAAATCAAAACGTAAACACCCTTAGTTCAAACTGTAGTCACGCCAAACCCCAAAAATTTAAAAAAATTTATTGGGGTTTTTACCGTTATTATCAGTTTTTTTGGGAAAGGGTTTGTTAAACTCCGCCCTCAAGCGTGACTTACGACTTAGGGAGTCCATTTGCAAAATGTGATAGGAAATGCCCAAAATTGAGGTTAGGAGTTAAGTTATAAAAAAAAAATGGTATTTAAAAAAACTGTTTAGAATTTAGTTTTAGGATTATTTACCAAATTTCAAGAAAATATATGAACATTTAGGTATTTTTTATTTTTGCGACTTAACCAACAAAATGTGTTTAACAACTATTAACCTAGGGGTCCGACTTCTGACAGGTAGATCTCGTAATGATTAAGTAGAAGGCTAGAACTAAAAAGAAGAAAAGTAGCCTCTACCTTTAAAAAGGTGTAATTATTAACCATTGCTATTTTCAATTTTTTTTAAAATGTAATACAAATACATATTTATATCACATAGCCAATGTGTATAATACATTTAATTTTTTTTTAAATTTATTTTTAGGGCTAAGTGTTCAAACCTTTATTGGAGGACTTCCCCTTAAAACAGACAAAACTAAATGCACCTCATGTCAATAGCTGTGGGGAAACCCCGGTCGAAAATAAAAAATTAATTAAAAATGGTTACTTATTTTAATTCTTTTAAGACTTTTTTTATTAGATGAAGCAGATAAACTTATGGAGAACAAATTTTTAAATGATAAACGAGATTTTTAATAGTTTATCAAAAAAAAAAAAAGTTAAAAGTGCAGTGCTACCTACCCCAAAAGAGCTAGAAAGTTTTTTAAATGATTACATGCTAAGCCCTACTTGGTCAGCTGAAATGAAACACCGCTACTGCTAGGACTTAAACAGTTTGTTAGAATAAGTGGGTTTATTCCAAATGGTACAACAAACCAAGGTAAAAAATGCTGAACTGTTAAAAATTTTGTCTATGCCGTTTACTCAAATTCTTATTTTCTCAAATTACCAAACAAGAGCTGAAAGTATTAGTAATTTTTTAAAACCCCAATCAGGGGGCTGCACCTTTTTTCAGGTGCACAGAATCAATCTCAAAATTAAAAAATTTTTTCAACCCTTTAAAAAATTTTTTAAAAAACCCAATTTTAATTTCCACAGATTTTAAATTCACGCGGCATAGATGCCTTTAAAAGTTGATTTTGGGGTTTTTTAAAATGACATACCTTTGGGTGCGATGCGTATCTGCATCGAATGGGGGGGGGCAGGACGATATGGTCACCGGCAATTGTATTAACTTTGCGTTGGTTGAACAGGAAAAAAATCTGCTCCAAAATATCCTTGGAATATAGGTGGTCCAAACCTTTCAATGCCAATTTTGGATGACAGATTGAGCTTTGGGGGGAAACTCAAGAAAATTTTTATTTGCAACCCTCCCCATAATATTAAAAGGGGGTTTTTTGATAAATGTAAGAATGAATTAATTAATATGAAAAAACTATTGACAAGAAGAGTGGGGGAAAAAAAAAAACCCGAGAATATTAGTGAAAAAGTGGTTTTTGCCTGGGGATAAAAAAACTGTTAGGAAAGTTGTGGAAGAGAAATTAGCAGACATTGATGTGTCCTCCATTTTAACAGTTTGCCGGGGAAAATTTGAACTGAATACTAATGCAGATGATACAAAAATAAATACCCGAATAAATGATTTCTATAATGAACTGCTGCCATCACCCCCCAAAGTAAGTAACATAGACGAAAATTTGAAGGTGGATAGTATAGCAAATACTGATTCTATTTACATTTTGCAACAGTTATCTAAGGAAAACTCATTTTTTGAATTAACTGAAGAAAAACCAGATGAGAAAAAGAGAAAAAGATCAGCAAATTCGATAGACAGTCAAAGTGA
>JAHBCN010021722.1:0-14031 GCA_019359885.1 Listronotus oregonensis | reverse complement strand
GGGTCTTTTTTGTCCATATTGAATTTCAAATTTTTAAATTCTCTACTAGATCCCACAGAATGATGTCTAATTAATCTTTTTTTTTGAAAATTTAATTCGATTCCATCACTTTCACTAGCCATGACTTTTTATTTACTATTTAGGCAAAAAACAAAAATTTTATTTGCACTTAAACTCTTAAAACACTGATAACTCAAGAGCACCGTTCATGTATAGTTCTGTACAGTATGTCGAGCTTAAAAAGTTGATAATGCAAGATTAAGAAACCCAAAATCTAATTTATTTTTAAACAAATGGTATTGTCTCGAAAGTTGCCTCCTCTCCGATTTTGATCAAATTTGGTATAAGTTTTTTGGGGCGCTGATTACAAATCTGAAAAAGTATCTTTTCGGCAACTTTTTGTTTCCAGATCTTCATCATCAAAGTTGAAAATTAAACTAACCTCTTTCACATATTCTCCCTTCTTTTTGTACACAATTTTTGATTTTTACAAAAAGTGGCACAAATATTTTATAAACACCATTTAAAACCTTGTATTTTTATTTTTTTTTCATCTTTTTTCCATTAAGTTGCGAACTTTTAAGTTCAAAGGCAGCAACCATATTTGCTTAAAAAATAAAAGTGTAAAAAAGGTGTAAAATAAACATAAAAACAAGTTTTTAAATGGTGTTTGTGAAATATTGTTTGCCAATTTAGTAAAAATCAAATTTTGTGCAAAAAGGAGGAATAGTGTAATAAGGTTAGTTTGATTTTCAATTTTATGATGAATATCTCGAAAACGAAACATTGCCGAATTTTTTCAGATTCGTAATCACCCCCCCTTATACAAATTTGGTCCAAAATCGGAGAGGCACTCGAGACAATTACCAAACAAATACAAAAAAAGGCAAAAAGGAACTTTAACATAAAATTGTTTTTCCCTTTCATTCAATTAAGGGACCTGTATATATTAAAATTTGCCTGGTCGCCCAGTAATCAATAATTTTGATCCTTTAAAAGAGTGTACTAAATTATTAAATGAAATAAAGTACCTAAATGTAAACCTTATTTCTTTTTAATAATCCACAGAAATACACAAACATTGTGGAAATCATCTAAAAGATAGTTAAGATTGCCTTACTTTTCTCACTAATATTTCCTATGAAATTTTCATTTTCTATTATTCATAATAATCATAATTGATATATTATTATTTATTCGGTTACCTAACGTTACGTCTTATAAGAAGCACCTAATTTAAATATAAGAAATACTTACCTAAAGTTAAAAAGACGGGTATGTTACCCTTGGATTTGCAAAACACAACCATACAACCTCTAGTCATTTTGTTACGATATTATAAGTAACAAACAATAAACACAAAATTATAGTCACAATTCAATAAACACTAATCACTAAAATAAGAAGGTTTTTTATTAATCCAAAAAACGGTACTCCGGCTCTCATAAAAGTATAATGTATTGGCTAACTTCACACTGATTTATCAGTGTGTAAGAAACAAACATTAAATTATTTTTGGAATTTTGTTATTCGCAAATGGCGGGGCCAACTCTGACAGTTATTTTCATACTGGGCTGGACATTTTTTGATTGAATGGGCCATAGCATTGGGCTTCCATACACCTTTAAACTTCCTTGGGACATTGTCATCGGTTATTGACACATTTTAAAGTTAATCAGACTTCTTAAAATGAAAATTAAATTGAAAGATTCCATAACAGTTTTATCTTTTATTGTTACGTTTTATTGAAAATAAAATTTTTGATAATATTTTAATTGCATTTATTTTATTTGTTAAGAATTTATAAAGATAAATTAGGCATACTTTGATCTGCCTGTTTTCCAGCAATTGTCTATAGCTTTCATATTAGCATGAATAAACTAAAACTTTGTTTTTGATTAAAATAGGTTACAAATTTCTAAATTAGGTATTTATTTGTGATTTCGTAGGGACAAAACCTTTTTTTTTTAATGAGAGGTTGTGTTTGATAAGGTTTATAAGGTGGGTTCGGGTTAAAAAAGCTGGAGCAGCGTTAGAGTAGAAATTTTTATCATATGGCCATGGAGGTTTAAGTGCTTGGACTAATCCATTACACAAACGGCTTTAGGAACATAATAGAGTGAAAAGAATGAATGGAGATGTTTGGGGTACAGTCGGGGTTCACAAGCATTAGCCATTACTAAATTTTGTGGATATTTGAAATAAACATTTCAGTATTTCACTTAAAATTTACTTAACAGTGTTTATTCATTTTTGTTTTCAAAGACAGATGATAGGGGCTTGTATAGAGGTTAAGTACTAGGTAACGTGGGAGCGGATTTTTTGATATAGAACTAATTTTTCCCAGTTCCATCAACAATATTTAAGTATGGAAACATGCAAATATTTTACGGCTCCTGCTAGACAACGGGCTACTGCCACCACAGATGGTATACAAATGTATAACTACTAACTCTGAACTCAAAAATCATACCATTTTTTTTACCAGGCAAATAGAGGGGAATATTACAGGTACAGGTAATAATTTACTTAAGGCTAAAATAAAATGTCTATACAAGGTGGCCAAAAAAGTGTGCAACAAATGGGAATTGTTTTTATTGAGATGTTTAAAGAAATTTCTTGGGTAATCAATTGTGCATGTCAAGTCCACCAAAAAACATTTTGGCACTTGTCACGTGACCGTTGTTATGGCGGCAAATAGACTACCTAAGGCTGACGACAGGCGGGAGGGCGGAGCTTACCAACCTTTCCAAACAAAGCCATAATAAGAGGCAAATGCCCATAAGCGATTTTTAATTTTAGTTTATTTTGTGTTCTGATCGCAAATAGGACTGTTGAGGTGATTATTTGAGTGTTTTGTGCACATCTTAGGATTTTTAAGAGATAGCTAGCAGGTAATAAAATTTAAAAAAATATTTTTTTAAAAACTTTATGCAATGTAGGTACAAAACTATTTGTCTAATGACACCCTAACCAAATCAAAACGTAAGCACCCTTAGTTCAAACCGAAGTCATGCCAAACACCAAAATTAAAAATTCCTATTAGGCTTTTACCTGTTATCAGTTTGTTTGGAAAGGTTGTTAAACTCCGCCCTCAAGCATGACGTCACGACTTGGGAGTCCATTTGCAAAATGTGATAGGAAATGTCCAAAAGTGAGGTTAGGAGTTAAGATATAGAAAAAAATGGTATTTATAAAAACTGTTTAGAATTTAGTTTTAGGATTATTTACCAAATTTCAAAAAAATATATGAACATTTAGGTAATTTTAATTTTTGCAACTTAACCAACAAAATGTGTTTAACAACTATTAACCTAGGGGTCCGACTTCTGACAGGTAGATCTTGTAATGATTAAGTGATCTATGGCCAGGCTAGAACTAAATAGAAAAAAGTAGCCCCTACATTTAAAACGGTATAATTATTAATTGCTATTTTAATTTTTTTTTAGATGTAATACAAATATTTATATCACATAGCTAATGTGTACAGGGTGTCCTATTTTCGTGTGTTTTACGGGGTTGCTCGCTTATGAGTGAATTACAAAGATGCGGTTTTTGCGACACCTTGCTACTTTTTTGTCAAAAAAAGATGCCGCAAACAGATTTGTCCTAGCCCCTTAGTTTCTTTGCTCAGGGTTATTTTAAAAAAGTTGTATTTTGGGTTACCCTCCTATCTCAGGTATCTGATAACTTATCAAAAAAGATAAAAACGGGCCCTTATGAACTTTACGCAGAATAGTGGCGTACTTAAAATTTTTTGCTCGGATTTACTTTCTTTGAGATATTAGCCAAAGTTGCACTTTTTTAAATGAGACACCCCGTATATTTTTTCGTCATATTATTTGCCACACTGGGAGGTTTTTAAACATATAATATAGTCGAAACTTATTTTTATAAACAGCATGAGAACATGCAATTATTTACTTTTTAACATAGGCGGCTTTGGTTTAAATTAATGACAGTCAAATTGATCAACGCCCAAGAAATAATCTAGTAATATAAACATTTATTAACAAACAACCAACCAATATAAAAAAACAATTTTAGCTAGAATTGTTCCCTTGCCTTAAAAACAAACTTAATTTTACTAATTTTATAAATACTGTTTCGAATTGGTGATGATTCTTATGATTGTTGGCATAGGTTGTAGCTTCTTAAAGATTTATTATTTTTAGAAAGCTCTCAGTGTGGCAAATAATATGACGAAAAAATATACGGGGTGTTCCATTAAAAAAACTGCAACTTTGGCTAATATCTCAAAGAAAGTAAATCTGAGAAAAATTTCAAGTACGCCACTGTATTCTGCGTAATAAGTTCTATAAGGGCCCGTTTTTATCTTTTCGATAAGTTATCATATACCTGAGATACGAGGGGTAACCGAAAATACAACTTTTTTAAAATCACTCTGTAGCAAAGAAAGTAAGGGGGCTAGGACAAATCTGTTTGCGACATCTTTCGTTTGACAAAAAAGTAGCACGGTGTGGCGAAAACCGCATCTTTGTAACTTCACTCATAAGAGAGAAAGCCCGTAAAACACACGAAAATAGGACACCCTGTATAATACATTTCATTTTTTTTAAATTTATTTTTAGGGCTAAGTGTTCAAACTTTTATTGGAGGACTTCCCCTTAAATCAGACAAAACTAAATGCACCTCATGTCACATAGCTGTGGGAACTCCAGGTCGAGTAAAACAATTAATTCAAGATGGTTACTTACCTGTTAATTCTGTAAGACTTTTTGTATTAGATGAAGCAGATAAACTTATGGAGAACAGTTTTCGAAATGATATTAATGAGATTTTTAATAGTTTATCAAATAAAAAACAGGTTATAATGTGCAGTGCTACCTATCCAAATGAGCTAGAAAGTCTTTTAAATGATTACATGCTAAGCCCTACTTTGGTCAGCGTGGAACATGAAACACCGCTACTGCTAGGACTTAAACAGTTTGTTAGAATAGTTAGGTCATCTCCAAATGTTGTACAACAAACAAAGGTAAAAAATGCTGAACTGTTAAAAATTTTGTCTACAGTGCCGTTTACTCAGTGTCTTATTTTCTCAAATTACCAAACAAGAGCTGAAAGTATTAGTAATTTCTTAAACCGCAATCAGTGGAGCTGCACCTTTATTTCAGGTGCACAGAATCAATCTCAAAGATTAAATTCATTGTCGAATCTTAAAAATTTTAAATGCCGAATTTTAATTTCCACAGATTTAACTTCACGCGGCATAGATGCCTTTAATGTTGATTTGGTTATTAACTATGACATACCTGTGGATGCGATGACGTATCTGCATCGAATGGGGAGGGCAGGACGATATGGATCTACCGGCAATTGTATTAACTTAGCGTTGGTTGAACAGGAAACAAATCTGCTCCAAAATATCCTCGGAATCATAGGTGGTCCAAACCTTTCAATGCCAATTTTGGATGACAGATTGAGCTTGGAGGAATCTCAAGAAAATTTGTTATTTGCAACCGTACCCGATAATATCAAAGAGTTCACCGATAAATGTAAGAATGAATTAATTAATATGAAAAAAACTATTGACAAGAAGAGTGGGAAAAATAAAAAACCTGAGAATATTAGTGAAAAAGTGGTTTTGCCTGGGGATAAAGAAACTGTTAGGAAAGTTGTGGAAGAGAAATTAGCAGACATTGATGTGTCCTCCATTTTAGGACAGTTTGCTTCGGGAACATTTGAACTGAATACTAATGCAGATGATACAAAAATAAATACCCGAATAAATGATTTCTATAATGAACTGCTGCCATCACCTCCCAAAGTAAGTAACATAGACGAAAATTTGAAGGTGGATAGTATAGCAAATACTGATTCTATTTACATTTTGCAACAGTTATCTAAGGAAAACTCATTTTTTGAATTAACTGAAGAAAAACCAGATGAGAAAAAGAGAAAAAGATCAGCAAATTCGATAGACAGTCAAAGTGAAGAAAGTTTTAAGAAAGAACAATCTAAAGAAGAAATTTTTTGTAGAAATAAAGCTTTGTTTAGTGTAGCAAAATCGCTTAGTGACGTACAAACATGTGGTGATGATACAGATTATTTAACAGAATACTTAGGCATGCTGAAGGCTAAAGAAAGGTCAGAAGCTGAAAATATTTTAAAGAAAAATAAAGTAAATGTTAATATAAATAACGATTTTAATACAAAAATTGAAAGCCAAACAGAAAAGTATGAGGACGTTGTGGAAAATATTTTTTTGCTGGCTTATAAATCTCAAGTGATGGATAACGTCGTCAAATGGCAGGATCACTTACCAGAAGAAGAAAAAGGAAAGTTTGATGACAATTATGTTTTAGAAAAAAAGTAGATCAAGACTCTGATGAATTTGGAGAAGAAAATTATTACGATTATGGAGAAGATAATTACGATGATAATGAAGACTATGATGAAGACTATGATTTTGAAATGGAAAAAGAAGTACAGGTAAATTATGGTGAAGAAATGTCACAGGAAATCTCCCAGGATCCAGATGATTACAGTTTTATGAAATGGATACCTGTTACAAAGTCAGAACAAAAAAAGGACAAAAAAATAAATTTAGAAAATAAACCGTTTGCTTCTGAACGCTCAATATCGCCAGGGAGTTCTAAAAAAATGGAAACTTTTAATCAACCAGTTACGCAGGTTGCAGCTGTTAGTGACAGTTTATATTATCAGGATCATTATGGCCATTATTACCAACACTGTAGTAACAATTTATGGCAAACAGGCTTATGTTTTGATACTGTTCAAAATTTTGATGAATGGTTTTGCTATGATTGTCAGAACCAAGTGGCAACTGTAGGAATTATATACAGAAGAGGATTTATCTTGAGGAAATGCGTCGATATGAAGAAGAATATAATAAAAGGGAGAGGGAATAAGTATTATATTTCCAGTCTCAGGTATTTGGAATTAACTTATAAGACTAAATCCTTTTTATATTTGTTATTTGTCCTTGTTTTGAAATTAGTGATAGTACCGAAATTAACAAATGCTTAACTAATCAAAAAAAAATTCTTTAAGAAAAACCAATTTTAATATTTGACACTCTATATGACATTGACAAGCTGAGCATTGTTACTTTGAAATATCTCTTGAAGTAGGTATACTTTGTGTTTATAGTTTTCCTGAAGATTATTAACAACACATCTGTTGTATTTTTGTGTCATCACCATCAAAAAGATATTATTTACTGCATTTATAGGCGATCTTGGTTTTTGCAATAAAACTGGCACTATATCAGTATAAAGACATGTTTTACTAAAATATATTAGCTTATTTAAAAGTTAGTTTTTATTTATTTATTAAAAATGTGATCAATTAAAGCCAGTTATAGTGGGATTATGTAGACATTAAGCTAAGATTTAGTTAATGCTCAGGAAGATTAAAAACTAGTTAGTTAATGGACGTACATACGCAGATAAATTAGCTAATAAGTTAAAAACCAAATTCATCTTTTCTTAATTTATTTTTGTTTTTATAACTTACGGCGTAGGTTTTTGCACAGGTTTTGACAGAAAAAATGCGACAATGCCATTTGCAAATAATATAAATTCCTTAAACATTACATTTTAGATGCGTTTGTACCAATTTATGACTTAAAGAAACACTGCAACTCTAAAGGAAGAGTACGAGATTTATTGCATAGTGTGTAGAGATTTAAAGGGTTTATATGTAGAAATAAAACATATAGCGTAAATCATTGGGAAAAAATTTTGGCACTAGGGTGACAATGAAGCTGCACTAGTTCAGTTAAAAAACCACACTGGTGCAATTGTCAATGTAGTTCAGGGACCTTAACGTTTTGCAAAAATTTACTTCTATCTTTTACAGTAAAAAATACAAACTGTAAAAATTTAAAATGGCCTCTTTGAAATACACAAATTATGCGCTAGGCCAATGTCATCTTCCAAAAACTCATGCCGCACGAACTCCTATCCCAGGAACTAACTGTACTTGGTGCAAAAAAAGCCGCTCCGACTTCCCAGTGAATTACGAAAACCTACATTTACCAATGGTTTTCGCTCTTAGTAATTTTTACTTATTATACAACTGGCAAGGTTCATGGAATGGGTCATGTACTTACTGCGCTGCTTAGTTTCTCCTTATTTGTCTGCTTAATCCCATGGTACCAGTGACGTTGCAAGAAAAAAATTGGCCTTTCCTAATGCCATATAAATTATGATGTCTTCGTTTATAGTTTGGTAGAATTTATGGTAGCATATTTACGTTTTATATTTAAGAATGTTTTATTTTGCTATAAAACATTTTATTTTAAATAAAATAAAAATATATTCCTAATATTGAATTTGTTTTATTAATATTTGTAGTATTATGGGGAGGTAACAATTTACAGCATATTTAAATAACTAAATAATTTAATTTAAAGATATTATTAAATAATATCTTAATTAAATAATATATTAAATTTTAATAAAATAAATATTCCAGAGTGCCTTTAAACAAATTTACCTTGTGTGGACTTCCATTTCGGCCTTCGTCCAGTGAAGTTTTTTCGGGAAACGACCGCGCCCGGGCGGAAAACGGGTTTTTGTTTCGAAGACCAAAGGAGAATTCACCCTGCCATTTATAAGTGTTGTGCAAGTGTTTTCGGCGAGCCAGGGCTGTTCCCTACTCGTGACGTCAAAAAAGGGGTCTGACAGAAACGGTTATACCTGTCACTTCATTGCGGATCATTTAGATGTTTACATGCAATAAATTTTGGATGATTTTCTCTGTGCTCGGGGCCGGATTTAACCTTAGCGTAGCATAGGGCGGCATTTTCTTTGGTGCCCAGGGGTGGGGGCACTGAAGAAAATGCCGTCCTATTACCGAAATGTTTCATAAAATTATAGCTTCAATATACAATTTTTAAATTGAAACCTCTTTATTGACGTATGAGAGAAATTTTATAGCGATCCTCACACTTTTCTTGTTACACTCGACCGTTACGGCTGCCGTAGGCGAGTGGAGGTAAGCGCACTCGATGTCTCTGTGAATGTGTTTGTTAGTCCCTTAGACTTTTGCCTCAATTAAAACCTACTAAATTAGCTCACTTCAGGTATTTGTGTCAAAAAGGGCTTCACCAAATTTAGATTTTCTATAATATTCGAAACGATTCCGACCGATAGATTTTAAGACCTCCCAAAAATAAAATTTTAAAAATAACTTTTAAAGGTTGATTCAGGGATATTTCCTGTACAGTAAAAATTAAAGCTCATTGACTTGATATATTATTTTTAATATTCTCAAGCCATCCCTATTTAATTATTTGACTAACTTCTAATAAAGAATTTTTTTGTCATCCAGTATTGAGTTTTGTCTTGATAGATATGGTCGGTAAGGTTGTGGTCATTATTGCATAGTATACTAAACTTCCTATTACTATTTTTTCTACTTTTTATCTTGAATGCTAAGTTTAGCTACTTAGTATACTATCTATTTATGGGTGCTAAAATTATACTTAGTAATCTTACCACTTAGTAAGTAGAATAACAAGATTACATCGATACCAACTTCGAATCAAATAATTAAACAAAATAATTTTTAGTATTATATTGTACCGTAACACCCTGTATAATAACACGGATCCTGGTTTTCCACCTTTTTATTGAAAATCAGGTTCACAAACGTTTCTGCGGTAACAATTCAACGTTATGACAACTCTTTAACTTCTAACTGTCTGTCAACTTCTACTCGCTGAGAAAGGCAAAATTAACTGGCCCGTGTGGACTTCCTTCGCGCTTTATATAGTAATGTGGAAAAGAATGGAAAAGCCTGGAAAAGTCTAAAATTAGCTGAAAGAATTCTTTTACTACAGGCTGCAAGAAAATTGTAAAATGAATGTCTCTAGCGCCCATAGGATAATCCCCAATGGCCGTTGAAAAAAAAAAGGAAAAATTAAGGTAATTTATAAAATAAATTATTAACCTAAATAAAAGAATTTTAACCTTCTATACAATTCTATTAAGTAAACAAATATTTTTAAAGTCCGTAACATTGCTCCCTCCCAAGTTTTGTTCGTCTCGATCAAGTATCTTCTCAATCTTGATAGCGCTTAGCCGTTCCAGATGTACAACTTTCATCTTCGCCTGTGGGCTCTTTTGAATTCGGTACACCAGATCATGACTTCTGCAATTTCGGTGAACGTCCCTTGGTTCTTTTTGGATTGTTTAACCAAACTTTTTTACCGACCAGGAATCCCTGATGATTAGCTTTCAAGTCATAGCGGGACTTCATACGGTCACTTTGTTTCTCTAGTGTATTATGAACCCCATACGGCCAAGTGATGATCGCGTTGTTAAATTTAGCAATGGACTTAGCAATTGTTAAAAGTTAACAACGGTTTAGAATGTTTAACAAAACGTCATTGTCAGTGTTATTCAATAATTTTAGTAGGCATCCTGTAAATCTGACATTTTGTTAAACATTCTAACCGTTGTTAACTTTTAACAATTGCTAAGTCCATTGCTAAATTTAACAACGCGATCTTCACTCGGCCGATAATCTGCTGGTTCTTCATTCGTGTAAGGTCGTCCAGTAAGTAAGTCAACTAAAAGGCATAACTCCGCTGCAAAAATGACTGCAGGTGACGTTCCAGTTGTTTCGTGAACTGCGGAGCGATAGGCCAGTAAAAACGACTGTATTCAATTATCCCAGTTACTTTGTTGGTCATTTACTTTAATATTCAGGTGGAGAAAATTTATTCTAAGTATAATTATCGGCAAATAAGGATGTATAGTTAATTTACATTACATTTCTTTCAGTCAGATACAAACAGTTGTTTCATGTGAATCATGTCTCTTTCAAATAGTATTCTAATATTTTCATATAAAAAAAATAGAATTTGACACAAATTCCACCACAAAATTGGTATTTTAAAGAAACAAAATTTTCGAATCAAAAAACTTAAAGAGGGTAGTGTAGGGGCATGAATTTTAGGTGATTTTTGAAGTGCCGTAAAAAAAGGCAATTAATATTTTTACTATCCATTTTTTTACGAGTTATTTATTAACATTACAAAAACACAAAAACAAAAAAAAATCAAAAATTAGCAGCTGATGAAGTGGGGGTCTCAAAAAATTGTGACCATGCCCACGATTCCAACCCTCCTAGCAATCTGAAAAATGAAAACAAAAAAGATTATTAATGTAATGTCGGAATGTCCGGAACTACGGAAAAGTTAAAAAAAATTACAAAATGGCGGCTGCCTAAAAAAAACAATTTTTGTACCACTTTTTTTGACTTTTTGAAATTTTTTAAAAATAGTATAAATTAAGAAATTGGGGATGCGGATAGTTCCGGACTTAGACAAGTCTATAAAGAAGACTGTCAAAAAATTTCAAGTAAATCGGTCCAGTAGAACTTGAGAAATCGTGGGCATCATGAGCCAATTTTTTGAGACCCCACTTCAGCTGATTATTTTTGGAATATTTACCTTTTTTATTTTTATTTTTTTCTATATTTTTGTAATGTTAATAAATAACTCATAAAAATGGATAGTAAAAACATTAATTGCCTTTTTTTACGGCACTTTAAAAATCACCTAAAATTCATGCCTTTACACTAGAATTCCCCATTAAACCTATTACTTTGCACTTTAATTTTATAAAATTTTCGAGGAAAAACCCTTGGACTTCCCGTTTTTGTTAAAGGGTATTCCATACTCCCCAAATCCCTCACTTTTTTCCTATAAAAGCGGTTTTGTCCGCTTTCTGTTTGGAACTAGGGAAGTAATAGTCCACCACGGCAGAGCCCCGCATTACCGCAGTAAGGCTAGAAACTCTGAGAGGTCGCTCTCTGTATCTCAGAGGCACCGTTGGAGACACCTGTTTAAGGCACAGGATGTCATTCACTCATCAGCACGGTATGCTAACACCTTGAGTTAAGCATTGTGTTCATCTTAGCTTCGGATTCCGTTCCATACGCTAGCCAAAAGAGTTGCCGATAACCAGCAACTCTAGCGCATGTTCCAAATGATCCTACTGGGCCCAACCACGACAACGACGTGTGAACACAGCGGTTGGGTTACATATAAGAGTATTACAGAAACATTCTAATTATCCAAATTACCAACAGTTGTCACCTCCACATCATTGGTAGGTTACAAGGAAAGCTTGGTAATGGAACTGGTAAAAACACCATTAGCCGTTCGGAGGTTGACAACCCCGACATTTTCACCTGGGGCTTGATGTACTTTAAGAATTCTGGCGAGAGGTCAGTGGAGTGAAGGCAAACACTTTCTTTTAAGATCACAGAATCACTTACTTTAAGGTTCTGTGAAGGGTTTAAGCATTTAGGTGGATTTTAAAGACGATTCAAGTAGTCAACAGACCACAACAAACAAACTAGTTTAAAATACAAATCTGCACCAACGAGCAGATCAACATCAGAGGGTGTGAGAAAATCAGGATCGGCAAGCTCCTGAACCAAATTTTCTGAAATACCTAGTTTATATACCGTTATAGGCACTCGTGGGAGTTTATAAGTTTTTTATTCAAAATAGGGCAGAAAACCAAACATCTTTTACTTGAGTAATCTTTTGAATGAATGAATATATTCACCATTTAATTTGAAAGAATATTATTTTGAGAGATACCAGAGGTATTTAAAATTCTATCATAAGGTTTAATTTGTAGTTTGTTTACAAAATCTTGAAATATAAATGATGTTTGGCTTTCATTATCAAGTAAAACTTTGGTGGTTATTGGTTTCTCTTGCTTTGAATACAAAGTAACCTATGCTGTAGCTAAAAGCACTTAAGAATTTTTTAGAGTACTGCCACTTGGTGTGGAGTTACTGTTGGAACTAGACAAACTTAGAGAGTTAAAATTAGTTTGAGTAGAGTTTTGACCATTTTGTTCAAAACTATGTCTTGAGTCATTATCTTGAGAGTGAACTCGCCGATTGGAATTCTAAGGGTTTGAGTTATTGTTACTTACAATACTTTAAGAATTCCTACCACTTTTTTGGGGGTGCGAAGTTGTATGTCGTTTTTATTACAAACAGAGCAATTTAGTTTTGAGGTACAATCTTTGACAGAGTGCTTAGAGCCTAAACAATGAAAGCATACATGTTTAGATTTTTCTTTTTTTTTTTCAGAATAAGGGAGATTTAGAAAACTTTTACAGGTATACATGCGCTGTCCATTTACACTACATACATTATTATTCACATTTGTGAACTGCTATGTCGAGATTTTCAAGAATAACACATCACATATCTTTTTTCTAACTGCTTATAACATTCATCTAGAGTGGGAAATTCATCTAGATCTCGTTCTTGTTTAAAAATCTTTTCAATCCAATTTTTTTTCACAAGAAAAATTAAGAGATATTCTAATAATGATCTATCAGAAATATTTATTTTTCAAAGATTCTATATTTTTCTTATGAGTGGTAAGAAATTCTACTCCGGTCAATCTAGACATTCAAAGGTACATACATTTACATCAAGCTGAAAGTGAGTAAAATTATTTAAAACATAATTTAAAATAACATTTTAAAATTTCCCATAGTTTCGGTACGTGGAAAAAAATTGACTTGAGGTCAAAGGTCAAAATACCGGTTTGTCGCGATTTTTTTCAAAACGGTAAGTTTTATCCTAAACTTAAATTAACGGTGATTGTAACTTACATTTAAAATATAAAATATATTTTTGATAAATACGTTCAGTATTTACGTCGACATTTTGGTCCCAGAGTTACTGTCGTATCTGATGGCTATAATGATTACCCGACAAATATAAAAGCGACAGAACAACGTCGTCAAACTTTAGCAACATCTTCATCTTTCGATATTTTATTTGATGAACGGATGACAGCTCCTACCAGACAACAAAAATTTCTTGCAAATACTCAAAACAAGTCTCGGTTTATTTCAATGTTGAAAGAAAAGTTTACTGCTGAAAATATATTTGTTAAACAAGCTAATAACGACACCGATGTACTGATTATTGAAACAGCAATATAGCAATTTAATTTAACAATTACAACTATTGTTGTTGGTGAAGATAGACTTA
>JAHBCN010021721.1:0-13913 GCA_019359885.1 Listronotus oregonensis | reverse complement strand
ATTTGACATAACAAAGTTTTGTTTTTTTGTTGTTCTTGGAAAAAAAAAGGGGGTTGTCGTATAACAGTTTTTTTGTAAATTTTAGTTTACTTTTTGACAGATTTGCTTTTATTTTTCTTTTTTTTAGTTTAGTGTTCCATTAAAATTTTTAAAATTTTGGGTTTAATAAACTATTTCTTGTTGCGTGAGAGGGTGTTCCAACTCTAAAAGATATAGTACAGTAGAAGTTTTAATTTTCGTTTGTAAGTACCCAGTTAAATGCGGTCGTGGTGGTGTTCTCGTAGCTGTGAAAAATAGCTTTAAATCACATCAGCTTCCTATAGGAAACCCCTATAGAAGAGGTATGGTGTAAATAAATTGGCATCAGTCTACTGTGTTTGTGTACATTCCTCCTTCAATGGATGTTTCTGTGTAAAAAACTCACCAAAGTTCGGTCTCTGACGCCTTTAAATTTCATGCGTATTGGTTGTGGGCGACTATAATTTGGCTCACATTACATGGTCTCCAAGTGCAGATCATGTGGGCCTTTTACCTGATTAAAAAATGGACAAAGAAATATTGCTCTGTGACACTTTTCCTTCTTGGGCTTACCCCAGTTTAATGGTGTGGTAAATGATCACCCCCATTCTTATCTCTGTTTGGCCAACTTTGAGCTTAAATCAATTGTTAAATCACAAGGCTTGGAAAAAAGTACCCTTCCATCCACCATTAGAACTGTCCATTAATTTAACTAATGTACAGTACTTAAACCATGCTAATTATTTTTATTATGACTTTAAGCAAGCAAATTATGACTTGATGAATAACTATTTTCAATCTTTTAATTGGACTTCAATTTTGAACGAGGACATTGATATATCTGTAAAAAATTTTTATACTGTTATTTTCGATAGTTTTGATATGTTTGTGCCCTTAAAACGTTCTGTTTCGAGCAATAAATTTCCTAACTGGTTCTCGCAAGAACTTAAAACGCTTATATTTCAAAAGAAACAAGCGCACAAGCAGTACAAGCATTCAAACAACGAAGATGACTACAATATTTTTAGCCTATTAAGAAAACAATGTAGAGATCTAACGGACGAGTGTTATCGACGATATATACGGGATGCCGAAAATGCCATTAATCAAGACTCGAATTTCTTCTGGAACTTTATTAGAACAAAATCAACACAGGGTAATATCCCTAAAGAAGTGCACCTTGATACACACACTGCTGATAGTGGTACCGGTATTGCGAATCTCTTCGCTGATTATTTTTCGTCTGTCTTCAATCCCAAAAATTCTTTAAATTCTTTAAATTTAAACCACAATACATCTGGAAAGTTTGTAAATATATCTGAAATCAATATCACCCCTTCTCAAATTCAAAATGGCTTACTTGAACTTGACATTGGCAAAGTGAAGGTCCCGATGGTATTCCTAATCTGGTCTTAAAATCATGTTCTCACTCTCTTTACTTGCCTATATTTTACCTATTTCATCAATCACTTAAATCCGGAGTATTTCCTAAAGTTTGGAAACTGTCATATGTTTGCCCTATTCATAAATCAGGAAATAAGAAAGATGTCAGAAATTATCGACCAATTACAATTTTATCGGTATTCCTAAACTTTTCGAATACTTTATCGAAGGTGAACTATCCCGCAAGTTTCAAGATATAATAGTTTTTCAACAACATGGATTTGTTCTTGGGCGTCAAGTCGATACAAACCTATTCGTTTATACCAACTTTATAAATAAATCCTTCGAAGAAGGAGCTGAAACTCATTCCATATATACAGACTTTAGTAAGGCGTTCGATAAGGTTAATCACGGCATTTTACTTTCAAAACTGGGAGGATATGGCATTTCCGGGAACACTACTATTGTGGTTGGAGTCTTATCTATCTGATAGAGAACAACTCGTTAAAATCGACGGTCATCTCTCTGAATCCTTCATGGTTACGTCGGGAGTTCCACAGGGATCTCACCTTGGACCTCTTTTATTCAGTCTTTTTATTAACGACCTAGGTAGTATGTTGTCATCAGAATACTTACTGTTTGCCGACGACATGAAGTTGTACACACGAGTTACATCTGTTCAGAACGTGATATCCTTACAAAACGACATCAATACGGTCTTTTCTTGGTGTCAACTGAATGATATGGCTCTTAACACTGATAAATGCTGCTTTATGAGATTCAACAGAACAAAGAAACTGTTTCCCTGTCAGTACTACATTAATAATGTTAAACTTAGGGAAGTTTCTTTAGTCAAAGACTTAGGGGTGTATTTGGATGCAAAGTTATTGTTTTCAAATCATATTGAAAATATAATCTGTAAGGCAAACAGAATGCTGGGATTTATTAAGAGATCCTGTAAAGACTTTCACAACGTTTGTGCCTTTAAAACTTTGTATATTTCATTTGTTAGATCTGTTCTGGAGTGTTCAAGTATTGTCTGGTCACCATACTATCAAACATACATTAATAGGCTCGAGAATGTGCAACAGAAATTTATAAACACTGCACGTTTTATACTTTTAAGAAATGGCATTCAGCTAACAAATGATCAGACTATGTCATATTTGGACCTCTCCACACTTGCATGTAGAAGGGAGTACTACGATGTCTGTTTCGCGTTCAAATCACTGAACAACTTTATAAGATGTCCAAAAAGTCTGGAAGCTTTTGCTATTCGAGTACCAACTCGTCAGACTCGCAGTCAGGCCCTTTTACATGTACCCTACTGTCGCACGTATTACTTGCTGTACAGTGCTACAAATAGAATAGCTAGGAATGTTAATAAGTTTTACGATCAGTTGGACTTCTTTGACATTTCTTTGAGCACGTTTAAAACTGTAGCCAAGAAGGTTATTTTAGTGAGTTAGTTAGTAGATAATTAGTGTTTAGTATTATATTTATCTATACTTGTAATCCTTGTAAATGTCCAATACGTAAATAAATAAATAAATAAATAAATAAATAGTGAAAAAATTTTATTGTGTAAATAAAAACCCAGAAAAATTAAAGCTAAAATAGTTTAATTGTAATTTTTTAAGATAACATACAATATAATAGTTTAGGTCTCTTGATTTTTGCATTCTTGCAGACACAACAAAATTTACGTGTAATATTTTAATTTTAGATTTCCAAAAGAGGAAGTTTTGGTTAAAAAATGGTTGAGGGTACTGCAAATGAACAATTGGTCAGGTAGCAGATACATTTGTTCAGAACAGTTCCTGGATAGTAAACATATATAGGACAAAGAAAGATTTTAAAACAAAATGTTATACCTTGCTTTTTTTGGATGGCATTTCCACCCAAGTACCCACCAGTTATAATAAAAATATATTCTTTTATTGTTAACCCAACAGTTTAAGCCTTTTTGTTGTCAAACTAACCTACCAGATTAAGTGTAAGAATGCCACTTTTCTATTCCGTAGAGGGAGAGTGTGAACTTGCCCATGATTGTGTCTATATAACTCTATTGTTATGTTATCTTAGTATTGGCAATTGTCACATATTAATCATTCAAATTGTCTCTGCAGCAGCCTAAATTTAAACTAATTATGAAATAATTTGTTCAATTAGAATTGTGTTTCTGATCTACGTATTTAAACATCAATAAAAATTCATGAAGAACATGATAAATAAAACTACTATGTTTTTTTACCACTAAAATAAAAATAATTTATAAATAAAAAATATTTTAGTGGTAAAAAAACATAATAGTTTTTATTTATCAGTGTTCTTCATGATGTTAATTACCACATAGTAACGGCTCAATAGCATCAATTTTTCAATAAAAATTCTCTTAAATTATACAATAAGATTAGTTTAACAAGAAACAGAAATTTATGTTCGTAATTTTACAATAATTGTCAAACAAAACCTATTCTCCAGTAAAAATGAATTAAAAGAATTTGGGGAAACAAGCTACAAAAGCAAGAACTACCTATGTCTGGTTGTAATCTGAAAACTAAAAAAAAAAGGATATAGGTATTGAAAAAAAAGTCTCATAAGAAAAAGACATGTAAATGGCAATGGATCTGAGCATGGTTTAAAAAGGTGTAACCCCAAACAAAACGAGTGGCACAAGTTAAGAGGTTAGTGTCATAATGCATATAAAAATTAATATATAGCATGTAATTTTTTTTTAAATATATAGGGCCTTCCTTTTATAATTTTCATAGTAAGAAAAAACTTACACTTATGATCACCTGCTTAAGATGATATAAGATTATAAATATTTTTAAACAACCATTTTATAAAATAAAGGTTTTCCATTGGGCCAACTACATGTATTAGCCAGTGTCATTTCTTAAAGTAAATTTGCTTCTTAATGCAAAAAAAAAACATTTGATATAAAATACAGTGTAGTAATAAAACACTTATTAACTGATTATTTATTTTATTTAATAAAATGCCATTTGTCCATATCGCATGTTCTCGCTGTGAAGTTCTTTAGGAAGCCTTTTATATTGTATACATTTTTTGCTATATTCTTTTATTGGAACTTTAGGTCTGGTGTTATTCAAATTAGTTTACACTTTTTGTACACACCAAATTCTGAAATACACCTTCATAAAACACTTACATAAAAAAAAATGTGGGAAAAACTGTACACTAATTTTGAATAACAGAGGCCTTTTTTGACATTTAAAGAACCGTAAAAGATATGTATACTTTAGAGTTCAAAGACAGCCTTTCAGTTGTTGGATAAAATTAAAAGCTTCTTTGGGTAAACAAGTTGGTATTTCGATTTAAGCATTTCCATTTGTGGTTTCTTTGAAAAAATTACTGTTAAGTCACCTGGATCTTCTTGCCCTTCTTATTAAAAAACTGTAATATCTATTATGTTCATATTTATAACGTATTTTGCTGTCTTTATCCTTTTTAAAAAAATTCAAAAACATTTATATGTAGAATTTGATATTCTGAGCTTTTTACCAAGAAATAATTTTTTAACCAATAAATATTTTTGATTTTACACAAATAATTCACCTGCATAGTATACTGTTTAATAAGGTATGTTTTCACCTTAAAATTTTAATTTTATTCAAAAAAACGAATATTATTTATCCAAAACCATTTTAATTAAATTTTTTTTGTTTATAAACAAGATTATGAAATAAAGCACAAATGATGACAAATGAAAAATGAAAGAAAACCAAAGGCGGCGCCCTATATTAGACTTTTCACGCAGAGTGAAGCGCTTTCTCCTCTTCTCTATTTCTCTGATGTTAGATGTAAGATGTTTAGGGCATAGAAAAATCTTTGCAGGCACCTGGTGATTTTGATAATTTTTAATACCAAAAGCCCGGGAAAATATTCACAGAATAGGTGCCAGCCCCTCATTTTACCATTAAGCAAAAACAATTCTTATAAAACTAGGGTTAATAGGATAAAACCATCCTGAGATAAATTTTATAACAGTATTCCAAGGCCATTCAACTTTTGACCTAAACATCCTATCAAAGACTATGAAATAGGTAAAAAATACTACCAACTGTTTTCGATAGTAAAAAATCGACTATTATACATAGTGCTATCAATAGTTCCCAGCCACTAATTGCTTCTAACTTGTTGTTTTCCCATGTCCCTCTCCCTGATCTTGATTCAAACAAACCTGTTGCTTGATTGATTGATTGATAAAGTAAATACAAATTGAGGTTTTGTCCGCCCGAAATGCAGCCCACAGGGCTTGTTGTATCTCTTGTGTATTTGTTTCAGTTAAAAGGTTTGACATTAGACAGGTGTAGTAGCCCTTTTACTGTTCTTTTCTGGTTCCCAGCCTCCTGGTGGTTGTTAGGGTCCACCATGAGGTTTTGATTTGTTCTCCAGTATGTAAGTGCAGGGCACTCATATATGATGTGAGAGGCTGTCTCTTGCTCTTCGTCACATAGTCTGCAAATGGGTTCTTCTCATAGATTCCCATAGTGTGCATATATTTTCTTAGGGTGCAGTGTCCGGTTATTAGTCCTGTCACTATTCTAATCTGATTCCTATTTAGTTTTAGTAAATTCACTTGTCAATGCTTTAGATGGGAGTCCAACATTGATTTAATGTGATTTTGCCTTGGAATGTGGTTCCAGTATGACTGATGTTGTGTTTGAATCCCCAGTCATGTAGCCACGAACCGAGGCTTTGGTATTCAAAAACAGGTTCAGGACCCACAAACATTGCTGCGGAGCCTCGCCTGTTGCTTAATATGTGTAGGCATCAATCAATCCTGATGTGACATATCAAATAGGAACAAAATAGGAAATACCTCGTTTCAGTTTTTTCCAACTTTTCCTCTTAATGTCTACTGCTCCGCTTTTTAATTTGCAATTCTCAAAAGTAGACAAATTACTGAATCTGAAAAAAATTAAAATAAATTATTAAAAATTAACTTTATAAAATATTAGAAAAAATAAAGGTTACAATAGACATTTTAAAATAATTTTTAATCAGATATATGTAAGGGGGGGGAATCTGTTCTATTAAAATAGCTATCACCTTGTTTCGGTTTCCCTAACCCTCCTCCTTAATTCCCTTCCCCCATTTTTTTTTTTTTTTTTTTTTTTTTTTTTTTTTTTTTTTTTTTTTTTTTTTTTTTTTTTTTTTTTTTTTTTTTTTTTTTAGAAAAATAGTAAAGGTAATACAATAGACATTTTACAAATAATTTTTACATCTAAAAAATATATATGTTAAAAATGTGTAATCTGAAATTCTATTAAAATAGCTATCTACCTTGTTTCTTTTTCAACGCCTCCTCTTAATGTCCACTTCCTCATTTTTTGTTTCGACTTTTAAAAACAAAATTAGAAATTCTTTAAAAATAAAAGTATTTAAATTTATTTTAAAAAAAAAAATGATTAACCCAAAATTCTAAAGCACTGAAATTTAAAAAATTATTTCCAGTACAAGTGCTTGATTGCCTTTGTGATCCACATAAACATGTACTAGGCCCGTTGTTCAAATTTTTTATTACGAAAATTCCAAATAATTCATAAATTAATTCACCATGGCATTTTATTATTTAATACAAGTAAAGGTATGAGTAAAATATTATGATGTTTTAAAAATTTATAAAAAAGCTGTTTGAGGCATTTTACATTTAAACCAGTAAAATATAACATTATATTACCAGAGTCACAGCTGACAACAACTTACTTATCTAAATCTGAATCCCTATTAACTTTTCAAAAAAGTTCATTTTCAAAAACATTTCCTTCTGGCTCTATTTATTATTGAACTATTGGAAGTCCTATTTTCTATAAATACATCATCAAGATCGTCACGGTTCTCCATTATAAATAATAAATAATTTAAAAAGTGACCAACACAGTGAAGTAAAACACAAAAATTGTAGTCAAGAAACAAGTTACACACCACAAAACGAAAGAAAACACACACACACAAATAGGTCTGTTTGTTTCAAGTTTAAGTAGGACAGAGTAGGTGAGTGTAGGACTAAATAGTGAAAAAAAAGTGTAAATAAGTTACAATTTGGTTTTTATACCAAACGCGTTTTAGACTTATTTTAAAAATTAGAAATGGCTTTATGGTTATGATTATAAACAAACAACTTTAAGTATTGTAGTAAACATGCATCTAACTTCAATACTTCGAGAGTTTTCGTAATTAAGTAAAAACTAGTTTACTCCAGAATTTATACCAAACACCTTGTCCTTAATTACACTGACGATAACAAACGTTTTATTGACAAAAAAGTGTAAAATAGAGTACTCTATTTTACACTTTTTTGTCAATAAACCATTTGTTATCGTCAGTGTAATTTAGGACTAAATGTAGGGAAGATGGCATGCATGCAGTGTTGCCAATACTCAGGCGGGTTTATAGGTTATTTTCAGAAAAGTAGGCAACTCAAAGCACGCTGCCACAGTATAAAAAAGTATACTGTGACGCTGCTTTGTGGTAGGCAATTTATTTTCTTGTTTTGTTTTTTCGGTGTTCTAGTGTTCTGGTTCTGGTCATTGTTTTCCTTTAATTTAAAAAAAAAGTGATTTTTTTTTTAATTTTAAATTTACAGTTATTATGGTTATTATTATGGCATCCAAAGTAGAATGTAATGTTTGCAACAAGGTTTATTCTTCGGTTGGAAATCTTAATAGACATAAGAAGAAACATGAGGATGTTCTTCTTGCACCTACTGGTAAAGGTTTTTTTAATATAAACTAGGCAATGAAAATTCGATAATTTAACAGGTATTATGGCTGTTTATCAAGTATGTAATAATCACAAAATACGAAAGGAAAAAAGAAATGTCAAGTTCGTGTATTTCGTTGGCCGCAGTGTGGAAATGTGGCAACGTAAGATCTCGGTTGGGCCGATAATCGCATCCCATTTTATCGACAGGGTTTTGTGATTCAATATGGCTCCCCTTTGTTTACTTTTTAAAGTTATTTTATTTACATTTTCTAATATTTTATTAAACAAGTAATCTGAACTGCTGGAAGAAAATTATTTAAAATTTTTGTTTAATAATTGAATAAGAGAAAAAATGTGTTGTTTTTTAGTAAGGGCGAAAATAGGTTATTAGTGTTTGTCTTTTAAAGGAAAAGTGCAGTTAAATTTCAGATTACCTGCAAATAAAAAAGATATTAGAAAATGTACAATTAGGTAATTTTTAGTTAATAAAAATACATATTTTAAAAAAGCAAGAGTATTTTATTTATCTGGAAAAAATTAAATACAATATACAATAAAACTACACTACATAAAAGTTTACACTGCAAAATAAAAATTTAAAATAATTTAATATCTTTAATTAACAACATTTATAATATATTTTTAAAAAAGTTATTTTCAGTCAAGATGCCAAAAACCACGACCTATTATGTATTCGTAAGGAATCTAAAAAAATGTTTATTAATTTACTTAATAAGTTACCAAATTTACATTCTGCCCTTAAATATGAAAAAAATATTAACTTACTTAATAACTAGTCAAACTTTACATTCTGCCCTATAATTTAAACAAAGCAGGATCTTTTTAAAACAAAGTAAACTTTTGTTCGTAATTAAATAGTTCAAAAAGGGGGAGGAGGCACCTGTATTAATTTAAAAATTTAATGAAATAGTATAAGTTAAACATATATTAATTTTTCAAAATTATTTAATGTAATCCAAAAAGCATATGCCACTCATTAAAATAATATTTTAAATTGATACACGTGTGTGAAACCTTCATATAACGAAGGATACAAAATTTTTAATAGGGTAGATAATATGTCATTTGAAATAGTAATATTGGTAGAATGCAATAATATTTTGCCAAATAAAAAAATAATTATTGGTCAGTTTTACCATTTAGATAAAAAAATATACACAATTAAGCAAAATCCTTACACAGATATATGAAATGAGAAACCGGTACACGTTTGTGCAACCACCATATAACAAAGAATACACAATATTTTATAGGCTGGATAATATGCATTTTGTCATAGGATTTATATAAAATGAAAAATTTTTCTGCCAGATATCAAAGAAACTATTAAACAATTTCACTATTTAAATAACTGGAAAATATACAAAAAAAAGCCAAATACTTACAGATATATGAAATTAGAAATATACATAAGTAAGTGTTATGATAAATGATAGGCCCGGAGCCATTCTGCGGTATCTCGGCAGGTCTCTTCAAAGCATCTATTAAGAGTTGGGTAGACAGACAGTTTCAAAGCTGGTGGGTACAAACACCAGGACAACGACAGGCAAAGCAGTTCATTAAGACCCGCTCGGCCAAGTTTACATCGGACCTACTGAGCCACAGCCTTAAGTTCGTAAGGATAACGGTAGGTCAACTAACAGGACATTGTAAACACAACAAGCACCTGGAAAGAATAAACCTGGTGGAGGATATCCTGTGTAGGTTCTGCCAGGAGGCTGAAAAAACAGCCTTACATGTGTGGTGCCATTGCGAAGCACTATGCAGGCTTAGGTTTACTAGGCTTGGGGAGGAGAAGCCAAAACCGGCAAGTTATATGGAGTGGCCAGTGTCGAGACTCTGGAGTCTAGTTAAGAAGACGGGCTTGGACAAGGTACTCTAAAGAACGATAGGAGAAACCACAATAAATCTGGTAAGGTTGCAGTGGTGGAGGTCATTTTTCGCCATCTCCGCTCAAATAATCTAAGTGTTATGATAAACAGTGCTCACCTAAAAAAAATAATAGATATTTAAAATAAGTACCTATATGCACTAGTAATATGCCTAAATAAAGTCTAAAATTTACAAAATATACAAGGAACATTTAATCACTTATCGTGATATTATAATTATACAAGAATTAAAGCCTTAATACATTTTGAATAATTTGCAACCAACTCTTTCATAAGAACAATGTGAACAATATATTCTCTGTCGTTCACCATATTTTTAAGGGGATGCTTAAGGCCTAACATTTTAAACTACTTAAATTAAATCTGTCTAACCTCACATTGATAAAATCGTCTTGAAGAGTGAAGAGGGATGTAATTTTGCAGTTAGATATAGGGTTACCATTAAAAAAGTACATAATTAATCCCACTTTACCTACTTTTCTTTCATTATTACAAACACTCAAGGCAATAGCAAGTTAAAATTATGAATATTAGTTGGATAATTTGTTAACTTTATTTTAAATTTTAAAATTTACAAAGCATAAAATGATCTTAAGACATGCTTAATACCCTTTCGAAGCTATCTACTAACATTTCACCATCACCTTAACTTACACAATAACACTTCTACATTAAAAACTATTAAACAATTTCCAAGCACTTTTAAAAACCATATTAGATGATACTTTGCAAACAGAATAACATGCAGCCTGCAGAGTATCCAAAAAATTTTCAAGCATGGATAAAAAACTTACCAGATTAATAGCAAATACAAAAAAGATAAAGCCTTTGTTTTGTAGATAAGGGTAAGAAAAAAATATTGTTTTACGCATTTTAAAACAAACCTGCTCCAACAGTTGCATTTTTTCCTAGAATTTTCTGTCCTGAAAAATTAAGTGTGGTTAGAAAACGTTTATCCGTCAACATTTATTAATTATACCGCGTAAAAAGTGTTAAGATTTATAAAGCTAATTACAAATTATAATACTTACTAAAATTTAGACAAAATATATGAAAAATTTCAGTTTAAATCAAGTTTTTAATCAACCAACATGTGCGAACAACCAATAATGAAATAATACTAGTACGCATAAGCAATGGCCGGAATAAATATTTACTTTTAGAAAATAAGAATTAATGGTTGTTTGTATATACAAAACCTGAAATTATATACTGTTATGGGCCTACATAAACATATTTAAAAAATACTAATTTTAGAATGAGCCATTTACATTTTAGATTAAAAATATAAAATTCCATAATTCAATTTTTGCGCCCAACCGAGATCTTATGTTGCCAAATGTTGTCTGTGGCCAACTTCGCTATCTCACTGACACCCCCCTGGTAATAATGTTCCCAATAATTTTTAGGCACAAGATTTGATGAGACTTTATTTAAATGTTTCGAGGGATGTGAACTGTCATTTAAAAGTTGCAAAGACTTACAACAGCATTTAACATTAAAAACACGATTTTCATTTCATTAAGAATCTATTGGACTTTGCAACATTTGAAGGTAGGTATTTTTATGTTTATATTTTATATATCAACAACATAACATACAACAAAAGAAATAGTAAGCAAATTAGAGACTTTTTTATTAGTACTTTATATGTTGTTTCGGTAATTTTTTACTTACCGGGCCCACGGCCGATTTTATTGAAATTTTGTATACTGGGGTTTTTTGGGTCGCTGATCACGAATCTGAAGTCAATTTGTCGGACACCTTTTAGTTTTTTTGAGTTATAACGCCCACTCGGACCTAACCTCAAAACTGTACAAACTTTTTTAAAATTCCCCCTTTCTAAAACTAACTACAGCCAAAAATGGAAGATTTTATGGAAATACACTTATTATTTTATAAGATAAATTTATTTTCACCTTTATTTAAGAAATATTTTTAATAAAAAAAAGAACAACAAAAATATTATTTTACTCTTAAAAATGTCAACAAAATTGTCTAGTGATTTGAGAGTTTTATGTTGGTACGCCAGACACTCGCGAAACAATTAAATGGCCTACTTTATAAATTTTTATTTTTATTTTCGGGATTTAAATTTGAAAAGGAAGCCATTCAATTATTTCTTGGGTTTTTTGAGCGTACTAACAAAACTGTCTAAAATCACTAGACAATTTTGTTGACATTTTTAAAAATAAAAATAATATTTTCGATATGCTATTTTTATTAAAAATATTTGTTAACTGAAGGTGAAATCAAATTTATCCTATAAAATAATAGGTGTTTTTCCATAAAATCTTCAATTTTGGCTGTAATCAGTTTTAAGAAGGAGGAATTTTAGGAAAGTTTGTACAATTTTGAGGTTAGGTCCGAGTGGGGCGTTATATTAAAACTAAAGTGTCCGACAAAATTGACTTCAGATTCGTGATCAGCGACCCAAAAACCCCAGTATACAAAATTTCAATAAAATCGGCCGTGGGCCATAAAACGGCCTTTTTTAAATTAAATAAAATTTTTTCCTTTTTTTTATGTGTTGTAATTTTTTATATTTTCTTTTTTATACATTTTTAATATACCATTTACTTTATTTTCTGTTAAATGTATCATAAGTTTAAATATTATATAAAGTTTTTTAATTATTATGTATTGTAATTTTTTTTACATTTTTTAATTGTATAAATTTAGGTTAAGCGGGGTGTAGTTAAGCTCGCCTCCTCGTGGTGCACCCTGGGTAACGCTAAATGAGCTATTTTTAATCGTATACATTTTATTTCATGTTTATATGTATTGTAATTTTCTTAACTTTTATTTTATTATATGTTATATTTTTTTACACTTTTCTAATTTTTATATCTTTAAAATAAATTTTTATATATTATTCTATTTTTTCTTCATTTCACATCAACAAAAATCAAATGCACGGATTCATTTTACGAGCCGAAAATTTAATTTTCACTTTATTATTACTAATATATAGTATAAGGGGAACCATCCCCTCAAATAGGTACATGAGCTGGGTTTAGACCGTTGTGAGATAGGTTAGTTATACCCATAGATAACCTAACTTGAGGTCAGTGGTTATACCCTACTACGAAGCTACCATCCGTTGGTTTATGCCTGAACGCCTCTAACGCTGTATCCTTTATAGGTTTAAAATATACTATTTTGTTATTTTACCGTGTTATTTACTTATTATTTATTGTTTACTTCTATATTACAAGTTACAAAACCAAATTAAAAAATACCTACTATAAAACTAGTTATAACAAAAATAATTTTTTTGGGTTTAACTAACTTAAGTTTAGTACCTACAAACCGAATCTAACAAAAATAATTTTTTTGGGTTTTACAAATTTAAGTTCAGTACCTACAAACCGAATCTACGTTTGATTTTCACGTTTAAATATCGCAAAAAAAATTAAATTTCCCGCGAAAATGAATGACATTCAGAAGAACATACAAAGCGGCAACAGTGTATGCAGTTTTCCCTACATTTAGCCGCGTCTCCACCAAGCGTCTCCACAACCGCCATTGATCATTAATGACAGATGACAATGACACCTGTTGACAGTGTTGACACAAGAGCAGCAGCGACTGTGTTTGGTAAGAATTCTGGTGTAAATTAGTTTTCACTTAATAACGCTTACTCTCGAAGTAGTGAAGTTAGATGCATGTTTACTACAAGACTTAAAGTTGTTTGTTTATAATCATAGCCATAAAGCCATTTTTATTTTCTAAAATATGTCTAAAACGCGTTTGGTATAAAAATCAAATCGGAACCTTTTACTCTTATTTTCACTTTTTAGTCCTACACTTACCTACTCTAAACTTGATAACAAACAGACCTAATATTACAAAACAAAT
>JAHBCN010021720.1:0-14018 GCA_019359885.1 Listronotus oregonensis | reverse complement strand
TTTTTCCATCATCCAGTATGGAATGTTATAAATTTTTGACGGCCGTTTTTCACAAATTTGGGTTCAAAAAATTAAACCATTTTTGTAGACTTCGGGGAATCTTCATTTTTTTTTTAAACAAAAATTTTTTAATTCGCATATTTGGGCAGATATCCGCGGAAAACTCATTTTTGGGGGCTTTGGGGGCCATTTTCAGCTGTTTCCCAGTCGGAATCGTGATAAATTTTTTTCTCGCTAAAAAAAGCACCCCAAGACCAAGAATTGCGCCAAAAATGAAAACTGTACAGATTTATTTACGGGTTGGGTACTTTCGGGCTTAGTTCTGGACCATAAATTAATGTAAACAATTTCGAAAAAAAATTGTGCCTTTTTTTGCACAATTAACCATACCCCCCCTTAAGCAAAATAAGATAATCAATAAAAAGAAACCAATAAAAAAGTAAAAACTCTTTTAATGTAGAACTAAGCAAAAAATAAATTTTATGTACCAAATTATCAGAGTAAATACTATCAAAAAGAATATGACGACATAATGGTAAAAAATGAATTAACCCGCACGTAACTACGTCAATGGTTCGTAATAGTATCAAACGTTTATCATTAGGAAAGTGTATTTGGGTTAATATTCTAACAGTACCAAGTTTTATTTAAATCAAAAAACCCGATATGAAATAAAATGAAAAATCATACGATCTTAGATTATGACTCATCCAACATAAAAAGTACATTTTTACGGATATTGTAGTCAATACCCTTTTAAAATTACAGAAAACCTGTTTTATGCAGGATAAAACTTTGAAATTCCTTTTTTTATTAGAAATAAAATTTTATTATTATTATCCTGTCTTTCATTATCATAACGGTAGTCCTTGTGCCCAAAAAGTTTTTTAATTCGCATTTTGACGTAACTAATATATCCAGGTAAAATATAAATTTTTGGCTTCCCATTCTTAAGTCACCTGAGAAAAAATATATATTTTTTTATAAAAGTAGAAAGATTTATGGCCATTCATTTTTATCTTTAAAAACTGGTTGCTAAAAAACTAAGAAAAAATGTGGCCTTTTACAAGAAACTTATGCTCCAATCCTCCACTAAGTAATTGGATTGGTATAAAATTATTAAATAAATACTATTCTTGCTATTTTACTTTTGCACCCATATAGTTTCTTATTTTACATCCGCAACATCCCTAGTAAATAAAGCTTAGCTTTAAAAGGCAATAATACTAATCAATAACAGAAGCTGTACCGGGTGTCCAAATAAGAAATGGCGCTGACTGTATCTCGGAAACAAATCCCCCACGATAAACACGAACTTACGGTCAGACATTGGAAAAGGACGTAACGCGTAACAAAAATCGATAAAATCTGTTGCCAGCTTGAAGTGAATTTAAACATTTCTAAATAAAATTGCCTTTAAGTTCTATATTTGTAATAAAAAATGGGCATAAAAATAAATAGATTACTAGATTTGGCTTTAAAAAATAAATAATTTAAAGATAATTTTGCTACATAAACCATTTTTTATTTATTTTTATTTGCTTAAATACGTTTCGCATTGCTACATTTCGCCCGCAAAGGAATTTCGCAGGCGGAATATGGCAATGCCGCTTCAACGCGCGTAGGAATTTTACAACCGGTCCGTTGATAAATGGAATGAACCTGATTAGGTGTAGTGCGACGTTGCCTTGGATTTTTTTAAGTGTTTTGTGGTGTTTTTATCAAAACTATCTGTTAAAACTATTTACAAACTTATATTAAAAACTCTAAAATGGTGCGTGAATGTGTTTTGTGTAAAAAATTGGACTATTTACACGAAGATGTGTCTTTTCATAGGTAAGTTAGGTTCTGTTGGCTAGGCGATGTTTTTACCAAGGTCAGTGGCGTAGATTTACAATAGCCTGAACGAAAGTAACTAGACCAAAGGTTATTTATGCATTGTACTTGTTTTATTATTTTTATTAGAATATTATCGAATTTATTAGTTTGTGAGTAGGTTTATAATATTGTGGGAAAAATTATACATTATACAAAAGGATCTTCTAATATTTTAGGTTTCCCTCAGATCCAATAACAAGAAACATTTGGTTTTCTCTTGTGGGAATTGAAGAGGGACAACATTTACCAATGCACCCTGTGCTATGCTCAGACCATTTTAATCCACGGGAGATTTTGATTAAGGCAAACAATAGCAAATATTTAAGGCCTGGAGCCATCCCAAAAATTTTACATCATATATTTGACAATCAATTGTTGATGGAAGGTAATTATTATAGACTAATACATTCAAATTATTGTTAACGTTGTTTTGTATATTTACGAATCTTCGTAGACTGTGGTTCTTGATTTAAAAAACACATCATTTTTTTGGTGTAGGTCTATCTAATAACATTTGAGCTTTTATGTTTAAAACAAGTACATCTTTTTGACCTATTCATTTTTTAGCTTAATTAATATAACTGTATTTTTTAGGTTCGACTCCACTTTACTTGAGACTCCTCCTAGGAAAGTGAAGGTATGTAATTAATATGGTCTTACAAAATCAGCAAAAGTTTTTTAAAGGTTTTCACGTTTTTTTTTTAATTTAATTAACTTTTAGGGATGAAGACATATCCATGGATAATTGGGTGTATGATTTATCGAAAAATTTGACACAATTTTTCGAAATTTTGAAAGATAATGCTTCATTTTGCGATTTTCTGAAAAAAAAACAAATTTGACAGCTAAAAAAAGTCACGTGATCATCCTTATACAGGGTGCCACAGATTTAAGTACATGCATGGGGATCTTGGAAACCGGAAGAGATACAAAGTCATTTAAAGAGATATCCAAAAATAAAAGACATTTTTTCATGGCACTTTACAAAACAGCGTTAGGAGATTTTTGGTACGACGTTTCGTTTTCGTTAAACCATCATCAATTTTATTTTTTTAAATACGGCACTCAATTGTTCATTGCATTTTTTTTTTGAAGCAGTTATAATCCCAATTACAATGATGTATAACACTTAATATTTTTCTGTTAAATAAACATATTTTTCATAAGAGACAATGAGTTAGACAAGGAACGCACAACATTTCTTATAGGGGCGTTTCATATTTGTTAAAAAATATTAAGTGTTATACATTTTTGTTATTGGAATAATAAGGGGTTTAAAAAAATGAAATAAAAAAACCAAGTCCGTATTTAACAAAATAAAGTTTGATGACGATTTAACGAAAACGAAACGTCGTGCGGAAAATCTCTTAACGCTGTTTTGTAGAGCTTAAAAAGTGACCAAGAGATACTTTCTCTCTTTTGTTTTTCCATATCTCTTTAAATAACGCCAGAAAAAAATAAAAACGCAATCGGCAAATTTCGTTTTTTTTTAATATCTCCGAAAGTACTCGGAATTATGCAACTTTCTAAAGTGAATATGGTTAGTTACGTAAATACACAACTTTGTCATAATTTAACCGACTTTATATCTCTTACGGTATCCGAGATCCCCATGCATGCACTCGAATCTGTGACACCCTGTATACATTATTTGGCATTATTTTTCAAACAAAACTTTTGGCAAAAAAAATTACCCGAATTAATTGGGGAAAAATTTTCCCATTTGATGCGGACTTCATAGTTGACACTGTATATTATCTTAGGAATAAGTAGATAATTTTTTATTTTGCCTTATATCTAATATTTTATGTTATTTTTTGTGTACCGTATATAATAAAAAGTATTCCCAGTTTTTGTCTTTTTTTTATTAATTTGTGGCCCACATTATTCTAAATTTATAGGAGAAAAGTAATTTTGTTTAAATAACAAATATACCAAAAATATTTTGTTTTTTTAGAATAAAATATTTTATGACTATTTATGTTGCTAATCAATATTTTTTAATAAACTAAAATTAAAAGGATCACCATAATTAGAACGATTTATATTTTTAATAAATTTATATATAATCGAAACTTCTAACATAAACCATACGCCGCTGGTCGAAACTGCAAGGCTCCGTACAATGTTGCCTTGATCAGTCCTAATTTATCTTCTATCCTTTTTCCCCTTATATGATTTTATTGATAATGTCTGGGACAAAACAAAGTGTCACTTATGAATGAAATGTTAAGTCTTTTCTTTCTTTCGTCTGAGCTCGGAAACTATTTATCGCACACAGGGCCGTATCTAGGTATGTCGGCGCCCTTGGCGGGGGTTAACATTTGCGCCCCCTTTCCCACACACCGGGGCATTTGGGGAGTCCAGAGGTTTTTCTTCGGAAATTTTACAAAATTAAAGGCAAAGTTGCATATTTAAAGTTTTTTTGATCCGAGAATTTCGTTTCTGTATAGAGTTATGATCAGTGAGTCGTTACTCTATGCTTTAGTATTGGTTTCTTATTACATACTGTCTTAATTTTAGCATATAACATAACAATGCATAATAGTTCAAGAAATGTTAAAAGATTTTAATTTTTTCTAAGCTATTGGTAGTAAAAAGAACTAGTGCTGCCCCCATTTTTTAAAATACCAATTTATCCGAAGCTTAAATATTAAAAAAAATGAAGGACTTACATTCTTGCTGTAGGTATCAGGATGAATTATTATTTTAGTTAAATTTCATACATTTTTTAGTCTTAATATATTAAAAATAAAACAGGTTTACAAAAAAAGTGGTGTGTGCTGGGTGTCGTACTAAGATTTTCTGGTGTATTTTTTTTTCGCTGAACACCAATCTGGGGTCAGACAGCAAAAAATCGGGAAAAACCCAAAAAATCGATACGGTACTATTACCGGCAAAAACCAGCTACCACGAAATGTTTGAACTACGACTATATAAACTATAAGAGTACAAAAAATGTATTGAAAGAAAAATAATGCTTTCTAAATTGTCTATATAACAAGTTATAAAAATGTTTTTGTTTTTTTAATTATAAATTATTTATTTTATTTATTTAAATGCCAAATCACTTAAAATTTGCAAAAAAATCCTTAAAACCTTAAAAAATCCTAAAAATTATTATAATTCGAAAAATATTGCATTTAGGCAAAAAAGTTATATTACTTAAATTAAAGGTCTGATAAAAATACCAATTTTATGTCATATGAAATTTCGTGTATCTTTTATAGTTTTTGATATATTGACGTTTTAAATTTAAAAAAAATATATGAAGTTTTTTCTAAAAATGTGCCTTTTCTCGATTGTTGCCGTTTCATGGCCGATTTTGCGCCTCCCAGGTAGCTGCGCCCTTGGCGGTCGCCCATTTCGCCACCGCCCTGATCGCACAGCCTTGAAAAAAATATTTTTAGTATAAATGGTCCATAAAAATAGCAGGAAATTATTTTCAAGTTTCTAAAATTACCGCGAGATGGCGCAACCGCAACGGTAAAATAAAAACCATTTTTTCTCCAAAACTAGCTAGTTTATGATACAATTTTGATAATATTAGCAAGAACTCGAATCATTTCTGCATAAGTTTTTTTAAATGCTTTTTGTCATATTTCCAATAATATGGGTGGGGAAAGATAATAAATAAAGCAACATTCAAATAGTTTTATCTCCCACATCTTTTATCAAAAGTGGTCTTAGTGGGTACTCGTTTGAGAGAAAATTTAAAGCTTCTTTAAATTTTCTTCTTTAGTCTTTATTGGTGTCGACTTGTTAGTAGTTTAGCAATCAAAGAGCGTTGTTTAAGGATAACTCGGTGTTTCAAGGTTTTATCAAAAAAGTTTAATACGGCTATATAATTTTTTATTGCAGGTTAAGAAGAGAAAAAAAAACCTACACATTGGCAAAAACCGCGTTTTGATATCTGCATTCGTTTTTAAGTTAGTTTAAAGAAACCTTTTTTTAAATGATAAAAAATAACAATTAATCAAAACAGTTTTTGTAACAGAGTAAAAGTAATTACTGTATAGAAAAAAAAAAACTAAAAACTATTTTAAAGGTTGTATTGTATCCACTAGAGAACAGAATAAAAAAGAAGGTATTATCCAATAAACTAAATAAAACGAGAACAATAGATTGAAAAAGACATGACTTATTTAAGTTGACAGTTGTCAGATCGGTATGATATTTATTTGGAATTCTCAGTTTTTATGCAGATTATAATGTTATATGGCAACACCTATTTTGATCTCTATATAAATTATAATTAATAAATCGTCGGCCTCGAGAGAAAATGGCTAAGTCCAGTTTTTTTTTTAAAGGAATATTTTACTGCCATCTGGTAGAGAAGGAAGCAATGGAATACTTTTTCGGTAATTGGAATACCCTTTTTTCTACATACTATTACCGACATCTATCTAAAAACATCTGAATCAGGTTGTCTGCATGGCCGGTAACAAATATAGCGGCGAAGAGTTCGCTATCTACTTTACGTCACGTTGGTTGTCATTTAAGTGAAAGGGTTTCCGTAAAGTTTTTCAAGTAAGTATATTATCTGTTTATATCTCGATAAAAATTTGTCATCATGTGTTTTTACAAGTAGAGTCATAGTTTGGTATGTTATTTATTGAAATTTGTGCTTATTTTGAATTAATTCTAAATATTTTTATAAATAAAAATAAATAAAAGGGGGGTTATGTTGCCAATTTGGAATACAACAGGTGGTTAATTTGGAATATTCCAAAATATGTGCAAATGGGTAAATCTTCGATTTTTAATGACATGAATGAATTTGATACCTAAAAAAGATCATTTATGATTTAAAAAACATTCATTAATGGTTTACCCCTTTAACTTAAATAGATACTGAATAAACGAAAGCTCATTTTATTTTTTTTTTTTTTTTTTTAAGAATGTCTACTCCGTCTCCAAAATACAAAAAACGAAGGAAGTATAATCCTGAAGATATGCTGCTGCAATACTAGTGTTCAAAAAAAAGAATGGGGTATTTGAAGAAAGCACAGAATTATAATGTACCTAGAACTAGCTTTTTTGGGGTTTGAAAAAAGAAAAAAATTATTACGAAAGACGATATAAAAGTAAGAAAAATTGGTCGTAAGCCAGTATTTGATGAAACTTTTTGAGAAGTTACTGGTAAAATACGCCTTCTTATGGAAGAAAAATTGTATGGCTTGACCCAAATTTGGATATGCGAAGACTAGCATATCAACTTGCTGTTAAAAATAACGTGCCGCATCCGTTTCATGATGAAAGAGCTGGGGGTCGCAAAGGGGGATTTCTCCAAGGCACAAGCAAATTTTGTCAATGCGAAAACCTACTGGACCTTTTGCTTGGAGCAAATGGATTTACAAAAGCCAACATGGATGGGTTTTATCAATCTCGAGAAGGTTTATGAAAAAGGTTTCACAGCAAGTAGGATATTTAATGTAGATGAGACCGGCTATTTTTCCAAAGCAGGTGCCCAAAAAAATAGCTCGACGTGGAAGAATCGATTGGCGCCCTGACATCCGCTGAAAGAGGTCGCTCATTACAATTGTGACTTGTATGAGCCCAGCTGGAATCTTTGTGCCGCCAAAGATGATATTTCCAGAAAAATATGAGCGATCTTTTAAAAAAGGAGCACCTGTAGGATCAATCGGAAGAGCACATCCTTCTGGCTGGATACAACTCATTTATTCACAAAATTTCCAGCATTTTATTGACTTGTAAAAAAACCCACTGAAGCCTCCCCCGTGCTTCTCTTATTTGATGGACACTTCAGTCATACAAAAAAAACATAGAACTTTTTAGAAAAAAGCACGAGAAAATCATGTGACCTTAGTGTCGCTACCCCACACTGCACGCATAAAATTCAACCCATGGATAAAGCCTTATGGGACCCTTAAGACCCATTACAGTGAGGAAATACGTATGGGGTTACGCGCAAACAACAGACCATTGTCACCTTACGATATTGCTGAATTATTTGGAAAAGCAAACGCAAATGCCAGACAGGAGAAAAGCAGCCAAAGGCTTTAGTGTCGGTGGAATTTATCCTTTAACAGGTACGTTTTCAAAGAAACAGATTATCCCCGCAGCTGCTCAAGAAGCAACGGATGGTATTTCGGAAGAATTACTAGAACAGGATCCAAAATTTTCTGCAAATATCGAGAGCTACCTAACCTACCTCCAGTAACTTCAAAGCCACGTAATTCAACCCAGATAGTCCACAAGTTGAAAGTGATATGTCCAATCGGTCGCCTTCCCTATTACAACTACAAAATTTTTTTAAATATTTCGCCAGTCAACAGAGAACAATTAAACTATGAATCAGCAACGACCTCAAAACCACCTAGTCCACAAGTGTCAAGAAACACTGACCCAAAGTCCTTCAATCCAGCCCCTCAGATCGTTTTATTTTTACCAGAAAAGAAAACGTCCAGGTCCTTCACAGCAGTCCCATTGTAACACCATTTATATCTCGCCAGTTCCTATATCTAAGAAACGTACATCTAATCGGGGTCCAAGGTTGGAAAATCTGAAATTATTTCAAGTTCTCCTTATAAAAGGAAACTGGAAAAGCAAAAAAAGAAAAGGACTGCAAAATAAAAAAAGTTAAGAAAATGAAAATTTGAACCAAAATAAAGGCAAGGGACAAGGTAAAGGAAAAAGTAAACAGAATAAAGGAGAAAGAAACATACAGTTTTAAGGCAAAAGAAAGATTTATGTAAAGAAGCAAGATTTTATAGTGATGGTGAATTCATATCTGATAAGTCAGAAGATGAACTAACTACTTATGATAGTGTGAAACGACCTACGGAGGAAGAGGAAATGTTTCTTTTGTGATGGAAAATATACAGAAGATACAAGGGGAGAGGAGTGGGTGCAATGTTTTAAATGCGAAGGCTGGGTTCATAGTGAATGTGCTGGCTATGACTCGGGATGTAGTTTTGGATTTCTGCAGAATTAATAGATAAACAATATATAATTTTTTTAAATATAATAAATATAAATAGTAGTACATAAGTAAAAAAGAAACAGTAAAAAGGTGAATAGATTTAAACATAACATTAAAAAAAGTAAAATTAAAAGTGAATGTAATTTGGAATACCCTAGTCCAAATTACCTTCACCCCTAAGATTGACCACTTTGGATTTTACAAATAAACCAAAATTTTTGCATTTAAAGAGAACAAGGCGGAAATTTTAAAACGTTTGTAATAAATAAGTTTCACTGACGCTTTGTAGTTTCCATTTTTTATATCTATAAAACACATGGTTATATAATGTTTTTTAAAAAAGTTTTCCCAAAATTTTGGGTTCCTTTCTCAAAAAGTTAAACGTAACTCATTTTTAAAAATCGTACCAAGTTAACTAAATACATACAAAGGGAAAAATGAGAAATAATAAAAATATGGCTAAAGTTCACGCTAGCTTGAAGGAAAATGCAAATTGCTTAAGTCACTGTTGTCACGACTAAATAAAAAAAAAACGGATCAAGTGTATTTTAAGACAAACGTATTACAAGAACGATATTTACCACCAGTGGATACAATACAAACTTTAAAATAGTTTTCAGTATTTTTTCTTTTACTCTACAGCAGTCTTTCTCAAAGTGGGCGATAACGGCTCCTTGTGGGCGCTGGAGGCCTAGAGGGGGGCGGTAAGGGACCCAGAAAAAAATGGCGATGGGTGATTTGTAACTTCAGCTACTTCATATTTTAGAATTCACTGAAAATAAAATCCTACACTACACAACACCATTTATAAGTTTATATTTTTATCCTATTTTATTGTATAAATATAAATTAAAAATATATTAAATATTTACCATTTTCAATGCGTTCACAACGCTATTTATATCTTAAGATATTTAGTAATAGGTATCAAACACTGAAAGATATTCCTGTCTTCAAGTGTCGCAGGTGAGGTGCCCACCTCCGAAGACACCTGTTAAAAATATGTATATGTTAAACTCATATGCCGAATTCGCCCATTCGCCGAAATAAATACTCAGTTCGCGAAATGATCAAAGCCAAATGATCGATTGCCGAACATAGTTCCCATTTCGGTAGCTGTTTAAACTGATTTACACATTTCGCGATCTGTGCTATCCCGAGTTGTTCAAGGGCCGAATAAGATATATTTTGGCGGATTAGCATCAGCTGGTCGCTCAAACATGAAAAAAATATATATTTTAAATGTTTGCCTCTCAACAAGCAATTTACCCGATGATAGCTTATGTGCAACTATGAATAAATATATATGTCAGCTGGCTGCACCTCGGTACAAAAAACATTTTAAAAATAAAAAGAATAATTCAGGATAAAAATTTGTAAGCTGATTCTCAATATACTGTTATAACTAATAAAAAAAATCAGCCAGCAGTAAGTTGAGGAAAACCCTGTCAGCTGATGCGTTCCAATAGGCGATAGATGCTCCCGCCTCACTGCTGCGGTACAACTCTCAAAGTATCAGCTGATGGTTTTCGCACAGAGATACAGCCAGCTGACAAATATATTTATTTATAGTTGCATATATTAGGCGTAAAGCCCGAAAACGGCCAATGGACGAAAAAAGTGGCCAAACCCCGTTCTGGTCGTCCAAAAACAGATTTTGTGCGTGTTTCAAAATAAAAAGCCACTTTGCTTACCAGAACTAACCATGACCGACTAGAACTTAGGGCTTTTGAATTTGTCTTGATTATTTGTAGAAGTTATAAACAAAATTTTAACAACGTATTGGAAAAAACCCGGGGAATTTATAATTACACTTTTAAAAAAAATTATAACTTCTATCATATCAAAAATTATAAAAAAAAATTGTTAATAACTACCTAGTCGGTCATGGTTAGTTCTGGTAAGCAAAGCGGATTTTAATTTTGAAACACGCGTTCTGGTCTACCTTAAACGGTCGAAAAGCAATATTTTGGACATTGCTGTCGACCAGAACGGGGTTTGGCCACTTTTTCCGTCCATTGGCCCTTTTCGGGCTTTGCGCCCAACACATATAAGCTATCATCAGGTAAATTTTTAGTTAATTATTGAAAGTGTATATTTTTTTCATGTTGGAGCTTCCAGCTGATGATAATCCGCCGAAATATATATTATTCGGCATTTAAGCAATTCCAGATAGCTTAGTTCGCGAAATGTGTAAATCAGTTTAAACATATACCGAACTAGGAACTATGTTCGGCAATCGATCATTTGGCTTTGATCATTTCGCAAACTGAGTATTTATTTTGGCGAATGGGCAAATTCGGCACATAAGTCTAACATATATATTGTTGCGGTCAAGCAGAGCACTTGCCGAACGCGAGATTTTTTTATGTTCCTAATCTGGTAAAATTAAAGAAAAAATAAAATTAAACTTAGAAGGTTTAATTATAATTCACGTTTGGCGCGAACAAATATTGTACGATTTATTTGGGCAATCCTGTATTTTAGTCCGTTAACGTTCGTCGGTTCGTGTTTGCGGAGTACAGGTGCCCAAATACACAGCCGCGGCTCGCGACCGTCTGGCGACTGACGTGACTAGAGGTGTGTCGTTTAAAAAGAACGAATCAGTGCACTGATTCAAATAAATTTATTCCCTGATTCGAATCGTTTTTAATCCACTTGCTCGATCGCTCTGCGATGAATAACGAACCTAGTTTTGATTCGTTTCAGGTCACTAAGTCAGAATCGGACTCGAACTCGAAGATTCGGTAATTCGGACTTTCATGACGGCAAATCGGTCGTTTTTGTGCTACGACCTGACAAGTGGCGAGCGGTCTGTTATATTTCGATTTTGTTCACATTACCAGAGGTGTATTATTTATGCGTATTGTCGGTTCGAGTCAATTTTAGCTATACACCTATTTGGCAATTAAAAGAACTTTTTTTCTTTGTTTTAACTATTCTTTTGAAAAAGATTTAATTTGGAGGGTACTTTGTAGGTTTTATTGATTATAGTTTTTGAATTTTTTTTCCAAATATATTTTTTAAAATAATTTATACCAAAATGAAATAAATGCAAATAATTTCTTTATTTAAGATAACTATCACATTTTTGTGGAATTAAAAACCACCAGTCCGACCGGCATCATAATAAAGTGAATCGGTTGCGAACGAATCTTTTTAAGTGAATGAATCAAATGAATTGATTCTGTAAAAAAAAATCGAACTTTCCACCTCTAAACTTGACGTTCCGCCGCATGCGCGCATGGCACTCGCTCTTAATATTGTAAAGTTGAATTATAATTGCTCAATGTTGATAATTTTAAATAAAAGATACTCTTAAGTATAAAGTTGCATTAATAGTGCTCTCTCTGGTAGGAAAAGTGTCGTTTAGAATATAGGTTTAATTAAATTCCAGGCGAGACTAATATGTTATTGAGATTTTTAAGGTGAAAAAAAATGGGGGGTGCTACAAAGTAACTGATTTTCAAAGTAGGCGTTAGACAAAATAAGTTTGGGAACCTCTGCTCTACAATATTAATGATTTTACTCTGTCACAAAGACTCTTTTGATTAATTGTTAATATTTTTCATTTAAAAACAGGTTACTTTGAAATAACTCAAAAGCGAATGCAGATATTGGAACGCAGTTTTCGTTAGAGTGTATGTATTTATTTTCTCTTCTATATCTCAAAAAAAGAGTTTTTTTTTTTACAGTATCATCCAGTTGCTAAACTACAAACTAGCCGACACCGAAAAGGACGATAATATTTAAAAAGGCTTTAATTTTTTAAAAAAATTCGATTAAAGATATGGGAGAGCGATTTTAAAGTTGCATTATTTATAATCTTCCTCCATCCTTATTATTGCAAATAAGGCAAAAGGTCCTGAAACAGCTTTTGCTGATGGTATTAAAATTGTACCTAATATCGCTAGTTTCTGAGAAAAAAAAGGGTTTTTTATTAACCGCTGCGGTTGCGCCATCTCGCCGTAGTTTAAAAAACTTGAAAATAATTTCCAGCTATTTCTCTTGACCACTTTTATAAAAACCATTTTTTCACAATGCTATGCGATAATTTTTTGCCGAGATATGTTTCCTTTCTTATTTGGACACCAGGTACAAGTGAAATTTGGTATTACTTAACCCTATCTGTCTAAGGTACTAGCCCAGTCTGTAGGTAAAAATAAGGGCTGTTTATTACGTTAATTTGTAACAGGTTAAAAGGTATTAGAAGTTGTAGAGGGTGATTACCTGAATATGAAAATATAGTTTTAGACTCGAAAAAGGTGTGCAGGGGTGGGGGCTGGAGGGTTAAAAGTGCTAAAAACGTGTTTTTCGCTTTTGGAAGCGCCATTGTTAATTTTAGAGGAATACATTCAAAATGTTTTTTTTAAGGTATTAAAAAAAACCTATAATTTAAGCCCGGCTAGAATTGATTTGGTCCATTTGTTTATGAAAAAATGTAAAAAAACGTTAATAATAGCCATTTTTTGAAATGTTGATAATTAATGCAAAAATATTTTTTTATTCATTTCTGTCATTGCAAAACATAGGTTTTAATTTTAATTAAAGAGAGGTTCTAAAACATGATCGGTGATTTTTTCTAAGATAATTAATTTTATTATTTTCCCCCGAATCTAGATATTCTTTTTTGTTTATAAATATTTTAGGTATTAAAAAAACCTATAATTTAAGCCCGGCTAGAATTGATTTGGTCCATTTGTTTATGAGAAAATTTAAATAACCGTTAATAATAGCCATTTTTTGAAATGTTGATAATTTATGCAAAAATATTTTTTTATTCATTTTTGTCATTGCAAAACATAGGTTTTTTAATTGTTAATTAAATGAGAGGTTCTAAAGCATGATCGGATGATTTTTTGCTAAGATAATTGAACTTTACTGATTTTACAGCCCGAATCTAGTAGGCTTTGTCTTTTTTGTTTATAAATATTTTAGGTATTAAAAAAACCCATAATTTAAGCCCGGCTAGAATTGATTTGGTCCATTTGTTTATGAAAAAATGTAAAAAACCGTTAATAATAGCCATTTTTTGAAATGTTGATAATTAATGCAAAAATATTTTTTTATTCATTTCGCATTGCAAAACATAGGTTTTTTTTTTGTTAATTAAATGAGAGGTTCTAAAAATGATCGGTGATTTTCAAAATAATTGAACTTTATGATTTTTCAGCCCGAATCTAGTAGGCTTTGT